>OESO01000032.1:121697-146263 GCA_900240985.1 Crithidia bombi | reverse complement strand
GGAACCCGCCGGCGGGCGCGTGTTATCGTGAGGGGCGAGCGTGCACCAGTGCTGAGTTTGCGGGAGGATGATGAGCTGCGCGTGCCGGCAAAACGCGACCGGCAGACGCGTGAGGACAAAGGATGGAACGAGACGAGCTTCGCGGCAAAGCCCACGCGAATCCATGCAGAATCTCCGCTGTCCGCAAGTGTTTTGAAGAGTGTTGGAAGAAGAAGGACCTGGAAGTTCGTGGGTGTCACTCGTGGACCTCGCTGGGAGCGGCGAAGCGGCAGGACGAAGACGGAGTCGACCGGGGCGCAGCAGTTCCGAGGCAGCGAAGAAGATTAAACCAACTCGCTGCCGAATGCTGGGGCGCGTGCGGCTGGACTCGTTCAGTGAGCCGCAAAGGCGGTGACGCGTTCATTCTCGGCTGCGGCGAGTCGAAAGCTTGACTCCGCTTGCTATCGGAGAGCTTCGGGCGGCAACAGCAAGAACGTGATGGATGCTGGCGGACGGTTGTCACCAACCGCGTTCAACTTGACGGAATCCATCTCGGATCTGGACCTACGCGACAACGCGATGGCAATTACGAACAAGCCACCCGTCAACGGTGCCTTCAAGAGCCTCGAGATGAAGGAACTCAAGGCGGTGGTGGCACGGCTGGAGAAGCAGCTTGAGTCCCTCGCTGCGGTGAAGGATTCAAAGGAGGTGAACCTGGCGGGGCTGCGCGAGGAGCGGGATGCGCTGCGGCTGGCCGTGCAGACTGCAGGCTCGCAAGATGCAGCAGCGTCGAGGCTACAGGGTACGCTACAGCACATCCAACTGGGCAACATCGCTCTGCGACGGCGTGTAGAGGCAGCTGAGCGGGACCTTATCTGGCAGCTAGACAACAAAGCTTCGTTTCTCTTCTACAAGGGACGTTGTGGCATGTCGTTGAAGAGCGTGCTACTTGGCGAGCGGCGGGCTTTTCGCCTCTCACTTGTCAGCGAGAACGGACGGCTGACCACGGCGACGCTGGACATTCACCTTTTTCCTGTCGGAAAGAGCGCGGTGGAACGCAGGGACCCGATGGAGCTTGTAGGGCAGGATTTAAAGTTCTGTCTTGTGGTTGTCGGTGCGAATAACATTCCTCCTCAGTTCCAGCGACACACATTTTGTAAGTTGTCGCTGCTGTTTGACCAGGACGACCGTTACTTTACAACGCGGACGGCGGAAGACACCATTGCACCGCGCTGGGGGTTGGTGAAGCAATTCCAACTGCTCCAATTATCGCGCGAGGTGATTCAACACTTTAGCACACATCACCTCTTTTCCTTTGAGGTGTTTGGCTTCAGCACCTAGCGCGGACCAACCTTTCCTTTCATTGGCAAGATGGTCTCCTTTATCTGCTCGTGCACCTTCGGTGCTTTTTCTTCTTCTCTGTTTCATCTTGTGCACTTAGTGGAGAGGTGGCTTTGCCTCCCTCCTTTCGTTTTTCTCTTCTCTTTCGCGTGTGCGTGGATGCTGTTCCACGTACCCCTGCATTTCCTGCCTTCCTGGTGTTTTTTTTTTTAGAGTATTGTGTTTTGTGAGTGCAAGGCTGTGGGCCACCGCTTTTTTTTTTCTGCTTTTCGTTCAACATGATGGCGTGGTGGGAAAGGCAGGCTGCCACTGTTTTTCCTTAGCGTCTTTCCTCATTGCTGCTGCTCAGCCACGGCAACAGGGTTAAGGGAAGGGGGACCGAAGGTGATTTATGCGCCTGAGTTGATTACCCTTGTGTTTTGGTGTTTTATGGTGTCTTGTATGGGCTATCGTTTTTTGCTGTTGTTGTTGAACAATGTACATCTCTGCACTAACTGCAGCACTGGTGGGTACGGGGGACTCATTAACGCGTGCGTTCGTTCGTGTGTGTGTGTGTGTGGACGTGTACGTGATCCCTTTACGTCGCTGCGAGGGTGAGGCACGCTGGAACGCAGCCCCACACCTCCACAACCCTTTTGTAAGTGTGCTCACGCGCCGATCATTATTTCTGCTTTTTGCTTTCCTTCTTTTTTTTTTGTCGTTGCAGGGTACTTCTGGACGTCTTCGACGTTTATATACACCAACTGCGCATTCTCATCTAACGCTCTTCACGTGAAGTTCCGTGATGGAGAAGCCTTGCGACAACCCATTCCTCTTGCGCAGGGAGCTCTTTGTGATGTTAGCTTTCTCTTCTTCACGTGAAAACAACGACATCGACAACGGCAACAAATACACCACAACCTCTGCACAACGGCATGTAAGAAACATTGCAGTTGGCTGTCTTCTGTTCTGGGAGCTTCAGTGCTGTCCATTCATTGAGGAGAAGGACCCCTAGGCGGTCATTTTAGGTTTTCCTGAGTTGGGCCTTCCGCTTTCAGAAATCCGCAGCAACAATATTGAAATGGAGAGTTTGATATGAGAAGGTGCTTCCTGTGTTCGAAAGGTGTACATGCTGCTGGCGCAGCACAAAGTGCCTGGTAAAGGGGTGCGACGTGTTCATGCGTTTCTTTTCATATCTGGCCTGTCTGCCCCCCACACGGTCATTTGTGTCTCTTCTTTTCTTCCTTTTCCTATCACACATATATACATATTTTTGTCATTTAAACGCCGTCCGCACCAACGTGTTGGCTTTCATGCTCTGGATGTGCTTCTACGTGGCGAAGCCGCTTGGTGAACACAACGTGCTGCGTGTGAGAACAGTGGCGTGTGTGATTGCGTCATCTTCCTCTTACCAATGAAGAGGAGCGCATCACGCATCTGTACGTCCCTCCACCCCCTCAAGTACACACACACACACACACACACTTTCTCTCTCACGTTGCTTACTGCGTGATCTCCACAATTCTCCTTCCGCTTTCCCGTTCTGCTTAGCTGATAGCAACGCTCCCTTCTCATTCAACTGCAGTCGAAGTCGGTGCGGCTCTTTTTTTTTGTCTTCATCCCACCTTCTTTTCATTGCTGTCCTTCGTGCCTTTTTTCTTGGTTCCGCTTTGTACGTGCCCATCTCCTGCTGATTGGTTATAGAAACGCACATTGCTGAACAGCCGAGGAAACCGAACTGGCCCCCAAGAACGCATCTGGACTACACCACTAGAAGTCCAGAAGTGTCCATTATTCCTCTTCATCTACTCATCACGGAAACAGAAGAAACGGAACAGCTAGACGCCACCTCCTTTCGCCGTCTTCTTTCTCCTCTGCTCCCCACTGCTTCTTGTTGTCCAAAGGTACAAGAGGAGGGGTCAGGGAAAACACCATCTTACTTTTCATTTGTGTTGGGTCAATCGACATTTTCTTTCTTTTTTTGCTTTATTGTCACCGACTGTCTTTTTTTTTTTCTGCTGTTCTGGTGCTCCTTTTAGAGTTCTCTTTCATTTTCGCACTTTTCTTTTTTAGTAATTCTGCCTCTCTTCAAAATTGGCTTTCCTTTCTCTTTCTCGCACCTTTTCTTCTCTGTACTTGTACGCGGGTTACGCAGCGAAAACAACAACGATAAAAGGCTGTGTATTACCATTTCTCTTTTTGTCACCCTGCTGATAGCGTCCCACGACAGAATTCGTCTTGTTTGTCGGGTCTTTCGCTGCTCCTAGGGGCTGTCTGTTGTCTCTCACTCACTCTCGCTTTTTTTCTTTTTTCTTGTGTAGAATTCACGTTATAGTAGAAACGCCGGAAGTGCTATACCAGAAGAAATCGCGTTTCCAGCTACTTTTAAAAATTATATCCTTATCTGCTGTCTGTGAGCCCTACCTCTTACCACCAAGCCGGCGTCTTCTCTTGCGAGTGACAAGTGCCAGTTGGTTTTCTCTTTTAGTCCGACTGACATTTGTTAGAATACTGCTGCCCGCTTCTCTCCAACTCCCCTCTCTGTTTCCACGCCAAGGCGCAGATGCATGCGCATTCTCCTTTGAGTAGGCGTCGGCACACCGCGGAGCCGCAGCCGGTCGTCACACATTTCGACCCCGGCTGGCGCTGGAATCGACGCGCAACGGCGACGCTCCACAGCCTTCGTTCCGAGCCGCACGTGCGACCCACAACCGTCTTCGAGAGCTACGTGGCGCCTCCAGAGGAGTCGGCGGCAGCGACCACGGCGGAGTCGACGTCGTCGCGCTTTCGCTCCACCGCGGCCGCCTACGGTGCCCCTGGCTCGTACGTGCATGCGCAGAAGCTCTTGTCACCGCCACCGCTGCTCTCTGGGCAGTCCCGCTCGAACGGGCACGCCGGCGTCGAGGGCAGGGACGTTTTCAGCAACGTCGCCGGTAACCGCTACGCCAACGTAGACGGACGGCGGTCTAGCCTGGGTTACAGCTCGCCCCTCTCCGCCCCACCACCGTCGATGGAGACGGGAGTGGGAGGGGGTCGCGGGGGCTCCTCCATCGCCGCTGCAGGGGCGGAGGCTACCGCCACGCATTACCGCACTTCGAGTCGCTTTGCAGAGAGCAGTGGCACCGCACGTACCACCTCGCTCCTTCCTGCGCGGGTGGGCGGGGCGGCGGTGGCGGGCTCCCCGCTGCGGACGAAGCCACCGGCGAGCGCGTCGACTCCACCCCCCTCTTCTTACCTCATCCCACCGCCACAGCCGCAGGATGTGGGAAAGCTAGTCGTGGTGTTGGACCTCGATGAGACACTTGTGTACAGCCGTGGGATCACCCTCTACGAACGCCCCGGTGTAACACAGCTGCTCAAGACACTCAAAGGAAAGTGTGAATTGATTGTCTGGACAGCTGGGACGCGGGAGTACGCCTTGGACGTTATTCGAATCATCGACACCGTGTGCGCGGTGCAGCACTGTATCTATCGACACCCCATGTGGTGGTCCGGCGACGCCGGTTGTGCAAAGGATCTGCGCATGCTGGGCCGGCCAATGGACCGCGTCATCCTCGTCGACAACACGCCTAGCGTGTTCAGCGCCAACCCACGCAACTCGCTTCTTGTGTCGGATTTCATCGTTCCGTTTCCTCACTCGTACGACGCGCAGGAGAAGGTGTTGGCCACCCTGACCGACATTTTCGACCACGTCTTCCGCCGCTTTGCACAGCCGTGCCTGGCGGACGTCCTAGCGAGTAAGCGGATTGTTCGACAAGTGGTTTTCTTGGAAAAGAGCGGCGGCATCGAGCTGAACGTCTTGACGGTGCGGCGAGCAGTTGAGGCGACTTGGGCAACATCAACGCGAGCGTCTCGTGCTCGGAATTCGAAGTAATCCCTCGCTTCGCCTTTTTTTTGTTTTGACGGATGCTTGATTCCCCGTTAACGTGAACGGCACCTCCCTTGCCACCGCTGCGATATTCTCCTCTTTGACTCCTTTTTGTAGTTCTTTGACCGTGATTGAGCAAGGGAAAGAAGGGAGAGGAGGGAGGGGAGGGAGGATAGGGTATCGGCTCCTTTTCTTTCTTTGTGTGGATGTGTGTGTGGGGTGGGGTGGGCTTGCAATGCAGTTTTCAACTCTTCATGCAAACGACGCCTACCGCCTTTGCGTAATGAGAAGGCGAAGGGGGAGAAAAATGAGTGATTTCTTATGTGTCGCATACATGCGTGTTTTCTTCTCACCCACTCCAGTATTTGCAGGGCTTTTCGCGGAGTTGCATGAAGCACGAAAGGAGGATCCCCACTGTCTTTTTTGTGTGCGCTTTCGTGCATGTGGGTGGAGGCCTCTTTGCTGATGTTCACGCTTAACAATGCCGTGCTTCATCGTATGTGTTTTGTTTTATTCCTGCTTTTTTTTTTGCACCCTTCCCCGTTTTCGTTGTGTGTGTGTGCTATATATATATATATGTGTGTGTGTGTCGGGACCCGTTGACAGCCATCTCTGGGTACTTTGTCAACGTGTGGCGAAAGCGGGTAATAAGCAGACCCACCCGCGCCTGCCTTCTCTTTTTTTCTTTCTTTTCTTCTCCGCCAAACGTTTAACTTGCTCTTTCTTTCTCAACAACACCAACAACCGAAGAGAAGATACAAGCACGATGGCAATGATGAGCAGCACTGGATCTCTTGTGCACTGAGCCCTTCTGATGCGGGTGTCGGCGTGCTCGTACAGCAGCACAGCCAAAAGCTTTTTTTTTTGTTAAATTGTGGCCAACCACTAACTTGAATGTAGCAAAAGGACAAAAACATAAAAAAACACGGTTCTGTGCGCTATCCAGTCTGACACCGTACGCCTTCTCCTCGAACGTCTGGGTGGTGGCTTCACAATTTGTCACGCACGAGTGAACCGTCCCAATGCACTTCGCACTGCTTTCAGATCTTTGTCGTTCTCTCTCTTTCACTTTCGTTTGCTCTCCGCTTACACGAAGTTTCTCTCTTTTTTTTTTGGCGGGGGGCTACAGAGACCTTACACACTTCATTTTTTTTTTCAAAGAACAGAAAATATAAGCAACCGCGTTCCACAGTTGTTTCCTTGTCGCTGATACAGCGATCCGAAGACGCAGCTGCAAAACAAGACCAAAGAGGGAGGCTAACTCTGTTTGCATTTTTTTTTATATAGAATCGTCAAGTGTCAAGAACGAAAAGAAAGGAAGGAGCTGATAATCGCATTGTCTGCAGCGAAGAACGAACAGCTGCCAGTAGAACCTCCAGCATAATGGCGGGGCAGAAGTTCAAAAAAGCCTTCGGCGTGTCCATGCCGTACATGACGCATGGGCGGCTGGAGGGCTACCTTCGCATTCCTATTGCTATGTGTTTGTGGTACTTCTTCTTCCGCGGTGCTGCGGCACCGTTTTATCATCACGGCGACAGCACGGGAGCCCCCGCCACGTGGGGTTTTTTCACCTTTATGCGCGTGTACCTCTGCGCCAACGGGCTCTTTCTCGTGACGCTGTTTCTCGTTGAGAACATCCGCTGCCTTGTCGTTCCGGGCCCCATTCGACTGTCCTTGGAGGATGACTACGTCAACGGCAACCCCCCGCATGTAGACAAGATGAAGGCGTTTGAGTACGACACCCCTCTCACTACGTACGAACGGGTCAAGATCGGCTTCTTCGTTGCCACTGGCATTGTTTTCGTCCGCTTCTTCACGGCGGTAACGACGATTTTTATTGGCCTCTTTAGCGCCAGTATGGCAGGGTACTACGACCGCTACGCGCACCCGTGGTGGTTTGGCTTCTGGGTGCGTGTGACGAAGCTGCTGGCGATCATCACCCTCTCCGTCCTCGGCATGCACAACATCCAATTCTATGGCGAGTTTGCCGACCGGAAAGAGTGCAAGTTTCTCATCTCGAACCACAGCTGCGTGACGGAGCTGATTCTGCTTTTTGCGATGGCCGACTTCCCTTCCTTCGTGTCGCGACGCGAGAATCTTGCATTTCCGTTCATGGGCAACATCCTCAAATGCAGTGAGAGCATCTTGGTGGACCGTGACGCCGCCGCGTCGCGTGCGCAGACGCAGGAGGCCATCTTCGAGCGCGCCAAAGACCCCAAGGCGCCACCGCTCATGGTCTTTCCGGAGGGCACCACGGGCAACCAGCAGACACTCTTCCTGTTCAAGAAGGGTGTCTTCGCGACGGGTGCGCCGGTGCAGATGGTCTGCTTCGCGTTTCCCTACAAGCACTTCAACGCCGCCTGGACGGGGAGGGAGGTGGGCGGCAATAGTCTCTCGGACATCTTGCTTCGTCTCAGCTGCCAGTTCATAAATCACGCAGAGGCCCGCGCATTGCCGGTGTACTACCCTACCGAAGACGAGCAGAAGAACCCGATTTTGTACGCATCGCACTGCCAGAAAATGATGGCGACTGTGTTGCACGCAAACGTGAGCGATGCCACGTTCAAGGATTACAAAGAGGCCAGCAAGCTGTACGCCGAATCGAAGAAGCGCCAGTGAGCCACACCTATACACCGTCCTCAGAGGGCTGCGAGGGAAGGTTGGGGGGGGGGCGGCGGAGGAAGAGGAGGGGTAGGGATGGGAACGGAGAGACGCTCTTTCTTCCCCGTTCCTCTGGGAACGCACGCTCTTGAGCGCTTTTCTCTTCCTCTTTTCGTTTGATTTTCACTTCCCTTCCCTCCGTTTTTTTTTTTGAGGTGCATTCCTTCGTCCTAGAGTTGCAGCTTCCATCCATCAAAAAAGCAGCAAACTCGTTACGAAGGTGTGAACGTACTCAACTATCCCATTTGCATACACAAACGCATAAATATACACGCAAACACGCAAAGAAGATGATGAAGAGAAAAAAAACCACGTGGTCTTTTTTCGCTTTTCTGTTTTAATGGCTGCTTCCGACTCCGTGCTTCCGGCTTGGAGCATTCACAGCTCACACTTTTGTTGTCTCCTGTCTTTTTTTTTTACTTGCGTTTACACATTTCTTATCTCCACCGACACACTTGAGACCCCCCACCACACACACACAAACACACGTGTTGTACGAGACAGATCATCGCCTCCTGTATCTTCCTGTTTTATTGTTATTATAATTAGTTTACTCTGACGCCTTCTCCCGCCCCGTGCGTGACGAAGGGAGAAAAAGGGGAAGGAGAAGGCCGGCGGTGGTGATGATGACGGTGGACGTACCCACATTCACACCAACACCCACATCCACTCTTTTTGTTCTGTCTTCGTTGTGCCTGTATTCTATTTTTACCTTTGTGCTGCTTCATTTTGCGGCTATCGTAGATGTAGACTTCGCTGTACTCACCAAAAAAGGCTCAAGAACACTCAAGCGCATACACATAGATGGAGAGAGAGACAAACGACAAACAAAGAAGATAGTTGAGGAAGAGAAAAAACGTTTAAAGAGCGAAGGGAGGGGCAAATAACGAAAACAGGAGCAGAGCTGTCGGGAAAAAAGAGTACGACGAACCACACATCTTTTTTTTAATGTTCAGCACTTGAATACACGCTGAACGGCTTCCTTAGGATCCTCTTTTCTCTCCTACGTATCTTCGAATGAGTCGTGAAAGGTACGGGCGTAACTATGCGTTGGGCTTTCTTTTCCGCCTCTTCTCTTTCTAGTTACGCTAATGCACACGTTTGTTCTTTTCATGTTTCTGTTTTTGTTTTGTCTTCTTTACCCCAGCCTAACCCAGAGCTGTCCCCTTTTTTTTTTCGTTCGCAACGGCGCCAAGCTGCAAGCTGATATCCATGTTTTGCTCTGCAAGCACATTGTCAAAAAACCACAGTGGTGAAAGAAATAGAGAGAGGCGAAGGATCGTCTTGCCACGTCATATATCTCAACGATATCGACTCTTCAAACAGAAGAACAAGAAGAGAATAAGAATGCAGACAACAAGAATCTTCAAAAATAAAAGTGAATCTGCACTGAGTTTTATCGTTGCCTATGGATAGCTGCTCAACACGAAGGCTAATCGTGGAGAGAAAGAAGGAGAAAGAGGGGCGACTCTGCGAGCAAAGCAAACTCAGAGCGCTACGTGTCTTTCGGGATCAACGGGCACGACGTATTTTGTTCTGGTTGGGTTTCGCTGACGAAGCTGTGTCGACCTACGGTGCTCTCTTTGCTCTCTTCTGTGGTTCTTGCGAAGGTGTATGCTCACTTCTACTTCTCCCCCACCTTTTCTTCTCTCGCCCCCTTTTTTTTAAAAAGGTACTGTCACATACACACGCGCGCCAGCAAGGCGTTCAAAGGAGCATTGTGACGGACTCTGCACCGGAGTCGGCATGAAGCTGTGTGCATCTATACCGACATTCTGCTATTTTCTTTTTCTGTTTCCCACATGCTGGCTTCAGCAGACAAGGAATGTACCACCTTGATCGATCACGATGGCAGCGCCAACGGAGCTGCCAAGTCCCCCCGGCAGCTCTTTCAAGAGCGGATCAACTCCATTTTGTGTGCCCCCATGCCGCGATGCCTGCAATCAAGCTTCTCTAACGATAAGCCCATCCCTTCGCGTCTTAGGGAAACTGATGGCAGCGGAGGGACGGAGGCCAGCAGTCGCACGTGCTTTGGGGCGTCATCGTCGTTGACGAAGCCGGGAGGCCGCCGTACTCCTTCCCCCGAGGCAGGGCTACACAGATCCGCAATAAACACTTCTCGCAGCCTCTCCGCTGGCCCCTGTCCCGCCAACAGCAGCGCAGTGTCGGCCTCGCCGCGGGAGCCGATTTACGAGCAACTTCTCCGCAAAGGACGGCTGCAGCAGGAACATCGCGAGCAGCTGCGCCGCGCGGCGATTGAACGGGAGGTGGCCGAGCTCCGCCCCGCTCCCTGCATCCAACTTGCCGCGTCGGTGCTGCCGGTGGCCCCACCGCGGCCCGCACGTCGCCTGCCACCTGCAGGGGAGCGCATCGAGGACCGACTGCTGCAGCGGGCCAAGGAAAAAGCAGAACGGGAGAGGCGAGCGGCGGAGCTGCGGCGGCAGCAGTCAGAGGAGGACCTCGCCGCCGTTGCCACCTTCCGGCCGCACATCTCAGCCCACGCACAGGCGACGAAGGCGCGCTACAAGGAGCCACCAGCCGATCGTGCCGCGTGGCGGGCGAAGCGACTGGAGGAGCTGGCGCAGACTCGGCACAGCGTGGAGGCCGCGGAGCTGCAGCAGGGCCCCGTGATCAACCGACGCTCTGTCAAGCTGGCAGCGGAGAAGAAGGCGCGGGAGGGTTTGGAGGGGCTGCCGGCGTCGGAAGCTCTCTTTCTCACCGAGCACCGACGCCGGCTGGCGCAGTGGCAGGCCGCGGAGGCGGAGTGCGAAGAGCGCAAGAACGCGTCCCCCTCCATCACCCACCACGCCGCGATGATGCACCGCGCCGGTGACGTGGGGATTCGACTGCACGCCGGCAGCTACGACGCGGCCATTCGGCGTCTGCAGCGGGAGGTGACGTGGCGGGAGGCCCACACACCATTCCAACCGGAAGTTACGACGCTGGCCGCTGTAACCGCCCCACGTTATCAGCGCGATGGCGAGGAGATTAACACACAGGCAAGGTCCGCGTCGTCGTCGGCTGCACGAAGCCGGCCCGCCGCGTCTCACAGTCACTCGAACACCGACCGTGAAGCCTTTCAACCGACTATTAACCCGGTGAGTGCGGCCATCGCCGAGCGTCTGCCCGAGACGTCCATGCAGCGGCTGTGTCGCCCCACCGCCGTTCACACCCTCTCCAGCTATGTCGACCCGACACGATCATTGGATACGTCGGCGGTGACCTTGGACACGTCGCTTTCCCAGCGAACCCCGCGTCAACGGACGCAGGTGCGTCGGGACATCACAACACCGCGCGTACCGATCCAGTCCCCATCCACCGCCGTTGTGTCGCCCGCGCAGCCCGCCCCTTCACACCCACCGCTTCCCAGCGCCGTTGTGGCTTCACTCGACGCGTACGAGCGACGAAGGCAGGCGCGGCTCGACGCACTGCGCCGTGAGCAAAGCGCACAGGAGTTGCAGGAGTGCACCTTCGCCCCGCAGCTCAACGCACGGTCTGTGGCGATGGTTGCAGAGGCGGCCGCTCATGACGACGGCACCGCAGGCGTAGTGGAGCGACGTGGGCTCGATGCGGTGGCGCAGCGCAGCGAGGCCTGGCAGCAGCAGCGGGAGCGGCATTTAGAGACGATGCGGCAGTGGCAGGCGGAGAGGGCCGCAGCGGCGGAGATGGCGGAGAGGCAGCGGGGAGGGCCGCCGAAGGCAGGATCGCCACTGTCGCGGACTGTGTATGGCGGGGACGGTAAGGCGTGGGGCGTGGACGCGTACCTCGCGCGCCAGCAGCTGGCGCGCAAGCAACGGCAGGAGAGGCAGGAGCGGCTAGACGGGCGACCAGGTGCAGGTGTCTCGATCGACCAGCCAAAGATGCCGACCGCAGCGACTGCAACACCCCTGCACTTCTACCGTCCCACATGTGACTCGACGCTGCGCAGTCTGCGACCACCGGTGTCAGCGTCGGCGTCGGCGCGTTTGTGGACTTCCGTGGACGAATAGGCGCTTTTGATCATCGAAGGTGTCACGAGTTCTTTTTTTTCCTTGTTTTCCGGCATCAACGTGCCTGTTGCGGAGGGCGTCATCGTTAGATTTCACATTTAGATTTGAGTGAGATGGGAATTTTTGCATTGCACCGCTTTCCATGTCGTTTTGTCAACAGACGCACATATAAAAAGTAGAGAGAGAATAAGAACTAACACACACGCTGCTGTTCTTTGAGTGGTGGTAATAGCGCGACGCTCATCACAGGGGACCCATTTCCGTTTAAGCTGGCTTCTGCTTCACTAAGAAGACGAAAAGAGCGCAGCAAAACTTCGTGGATCGTGCGTTTCTGAAAGAGTTTTTTTTTGTTTTCCTACTTTGTGGGCTGGGTAGCTGAGAGCTTTTTCAACGGCTCTGTTCCCCTTTTCCACTCTCCACAGGGTTCTCCACGATAACCGCGCGTATTAAACCCATGTGCATTCGCACTAGCACCCAAGGCTCGTACCTTGCAGGAACGAGAAGCATCACGATTTGGTTCCACGACGCAAGCTCGCGGGGCCACTGTAGTGAATATACATGCGCCGTGCTCACTGTACACCGTCCGACTTTCCTCTATTTCCTCTCACAACCTTTTCTTCTGTGTTCTTCCTGCTTCGCTACACGCGCTCTTGGGTTCGCACACGGGTGCGCTGCTTGTTGTTTACAGAGCCGCACAGTACTTTGATAGACGAAGAATCTGAGACGGTGTCACTCGTGCACCTTCTCTATTTTATCTAAAAGATCTTTGTTTCGTTTGGACGTGTGCATTTTGTGTGTCTCTGTGTGCGGTGTAGCCGGTAGATGCCTGTGTATCAATCTGCATCGCAGAGGGCCGCTCTGCAGGCAGCTGCGGAGTTATCCATCGATGAGGGCGACACCCCCTTCTACGACTCGAAGCCGATCCCTCGCCTTGCACTGGGTGAGGATGAGGAAGCCATCCTGGCCGCTGCTGGGCCGGTGCGACCACGCGAGCTCAGCATCTCCTCCCTCCACGCACCACCCGCGCTTTCCGCCAACGTGGTCAAGGCAACAGGTGAGGCTGTGGGCTCCGCGACGGAGCAGGAAGCGCTTCGGCATGACCGGCCACCGAGCAGTTCGTCCCCGCTTTCCAACAACGGCGGAAACCCGTCCTACCACACCCCCTCGCCTCTCACGAACAACAGCTGCGCCTACTACGCATCCGCAGGCGGCAACTTGTCATCTAGCCAGCGCCACCTGGAGAAGATGGCACAGCCGCGCGACCCGCACGGCGTACCGCTGCAGCCCGCCCAGCCGAACTACGGCCAGGTGCTCAGCTTCGCCGACGAGGAGGAGCGCGATCGCCGGCGGGCGGAGCAGCGGCTGCTGCGGGCAAAGTCACCCCGTACCCCCCGCTCCTCTCTAACGCCGCGTGTCACCGATCGGCATCACAGCTTTTCCTCCTCCACCCACGCTTCGCCGGCTTCGCCAGCGGAGCGGAGCGGCACTGCCGCGACGACGTCCACGACACCGAGGCCCCGTCCACTCTCCGCAGCGCAGCAGGCACGGCTGGAGAAGCTCGCTGCACCGAAGAAGTACACAAGTCCCACAGAGGAGGCGGCGGAGGCGGAGCGGCTGTCTCGCCCACGGGCTGCGGCTGCAGCGGGAGACAGGGCCGGCTCAAGCGGCGTCTTTGACCGACTTTACGCCTCGCGAAAACACACCAGCTCTGTCTCGGAGGAGGCAGCAGAGGAGGCAGCAGAGGAGGTCTCCTCCCCCTTCTCGCTGCCGCCTCCGCCCCCTCGGCCGCGCTACGGTGCTACTCACACACCCGTCACAGCACAGTCGACGCAGCCACAGGACGCTGTCTTCAATCGCCTCGCACAGCCAAAAAACAGGCCACAGAAGCACAGGGACGCGAACGGGGTGGTGGAGTACAACCCGTACAGCCCGGTGAAGCGGTACTACGGAGGGACGACTGTCATCTCTGCCCCGCCAACCTCGTCCGCAGCACATGGTGGTCCCTCGCCTACAATTCAACAGACCGCCGCGGCTGGCCGAGGCAACTCTCGCATTCCGAAGGCTACGTGGGACATGGTGGACCGCAGCGCGCTGCCCAAATCTCAGCCAAGCCCTCCTGCCGCTGCCGCGACCACCTGCGCCTGCGCCGAGTGCAGACACGCGCTACCGAGTCAGACGATAGAGGTGGTCGCCCAGCCAGTCTCGGGTGGCTCTGCGTCGCCGGCAGCAGCAGCAGCCACCATAACCACGTCATCCACCGCGCAGCCTCATGCGTCACACCCGCCGGCAAGCACGCGGCCCATCACCGCCACCACGGTGACCACCGCAGTGGCGGAGATCAGTGCACCAACGGTGGTGCAGTCCGCACTGGTGAAGCCCGGCGGCACGAAGCCGCCTATTGTTATTCGCACCCGCCGTTACGTGCCACCAACGGCAGAGGAGCAGGCGGTGGAGGAGTCTGCTGTGCCGGCGCCGCAGCCGGTGGAAGCGACCAGGCGGCGCAGCGCACCTGTGTCGGTGCAGCGCGAATCCCCATCCCCCGAAAGTCGCGCACCGGTAGTGGCAGCCCCTGTCGCTGCTGCTGCTCCTCCTCCTGTCGAAGTTCCTGCAAAGTCCCTTGCCGCGGTGGTACGCCAATGTGCTCCTGTGAAGGCGTCTGTCAAAGAGAACACTTCTGCTTCTGCTTCTGCTGCAGTGTCAATGGTGCACTCGGTCAAGCCGCTCCCCGACACAGCTGCCGCAGAGCCGGTCAAACGCGCGGCTGTGCAAACCACACGGCGTCAGTCGTCCACTTCTGCACCGCGATCTGCAACGGAGCCGTCCAACGACACCCCATTGGAGGCAACGAGGACCTCACCGCCTCGTCCCGCCCCCGTCCCGGCCGCTGCTCCGGTGGCAGCTGCGAAGGTGACGCCCACGCCGACAGTGACAGTGGCAGCGGCAGCGACACCCGTCGTGGGTCCCGTGCAGGCGCCAACGCACACTGCGGTGCAGGCGGTGAAGCGAACCCCTCGAGCACCATCGCCGGTCGCACCCGCTGCCGCACCGGTGGTGTCGACGGCGACGCTGAAGTGTGCCGTGCCCACCGTCCCCTCTTCCTCGTCGTCTTCCTGCGCTGCGGTGCGATCACCGGTGGAGGTGGCGGTGGTGTCAGGGGCGGAGGTCGGCCACGCTTCAGACCACGCAGCGGCAAGGGCCGAGGCAGGCGATAAGTCATTAGAGCCCGGCGACAAAAAGCAAAGCGACGGCAAGGCTGAAGAGGAGCCGCTGTGGCGTGTGGCGCCGCCGACGCCCAAGTCGACGGCATCACCCAAAGCACGCCCAGGGGATTCAGTGTACGACCGTCTCGCACCCCCTCCCATTCCGGAGGACAAGCTGATGAAGCACCACCACATGCACAAGAAGCGGTGCGTGCGTCCGCCCAAGCCGGAGATCCTCACGGATGCGGACTTCGCCTGCCAGTTGGAGGACTTCTCACCCGAGCCACAGCGGCCCATCGTCGTCAAGAAGAAGCCGAAGACAACACGAAAGAAGACGGCAGCCACGAAGAAGCGTTAAAGGAGTGGACATTTTTGTTTTCATCCTCCTCTTGTAGATCTTTACATTTTTCTTTGGTCGTCTTTTATGCGACTCCCTTTCCTGTGTTTTGTGCGCGGACACGCACACACGCAGGCAGAGGTACGCAGGCATTCTCTGACGGCTGCTGAAGCTCAACTCCCGGCCCTTCCGCCTTGCTCCTCATTCCTTGGTACAAGCAAGCTGCCACGATCACAGCTCTTATAAACGTAGTCTGAGGCTTCTTATTTGCTGTGAGCGGAAGAAGTGTGTGCGTGTGTGTGTGCGCGTGTACGCGTGTGAGGGCATGTGTGTCTCTTTCCCTCTCGTTGCATAGCACAGCTGTACCGCTTCCTCCCTCAAGCCGTTGTTGAATCCATCTTAGAGTTTCTTCTTTTCTTATGCGTCTCCGTCTTCTTCGTCGTGCATGTCGAAGTGTTTTCGTCTGAGACCTTTTTTCTTTCTAGCTTCCAGAGATGGAACGGACTATTCATGAAACTACGATAACACACACACAAAAGGCAAAAAGAAAACCTAAAAAAACACCAGGAGGAACAAAACAAGTTTTGCGAGGGAAAAGGAAAGGGATGGGGGAGGAGAATTATGATGGAGTTTCGGGCTGCGCATCCATACACTTACACAAAGTGCGTGCGTATGCTCTTCATTTGTGCGAGTTCCACGGGGAGATTTGGGCTGTGCGGCTCGTGCTTTTATGCTCGCTGATCGCCTCAACCATGTATGTTGATGATAAATGCTCCGTGCGCAGCTTTAACGGGGTTCTCCTCCTCGTTTTGTTCTAGCTTGCTCACAGGGCTGGGCGCCTCTCTCTTCCTCTGCAAACACATCAAGAAGTAGAATGTGTGTGTGTGCGTTGGTGAGTGGAGGTCCGCTTTGTCTATGGATGTACTTTCTGTGGCTCTGCGTTGCGTGGGTCGCCTCTCACCCCCTCCCAACCATGTCTTTCCGCGACACGAGCTGTTTAAGCACTATGACAACATTGTATCGCTACTTTTCTCTCCAATGAACCCCCTACCTCTCCTTCTTTCTCTAAAAGCTACTGACGACTCCTGCATTGAGGAGCAGGCTACACCACGGGCGCAATTCGGCGGCCACATTTTTTTTTTTCCTCTCCCCCACTGATATTTATATTTGTGACGCACAGCTGCTCACCCACTGCTGTGTGAGGACAGTTTGGAATTGACAGTGGCTCTTTCTTCCACCTCTCGACGCTCGCCTTCTCGATTGCTGTTTATTTTCTCTTTCGTTTCTCTCTGCCTGGTTGTGTGTCTGTCTTTGTGTGCGGCCACATGGGTGGCGGAACCTCAAAGGACACGGCGAGAAAGGTTGCCCCCGTCGTGGTTCCTCCGCAGAAGACGGCCACCCCCGTGACAACTTGCGTGGTACATCAAAAAAATACGAACCACCTCTGCAGCGGTGATCATCTCGGCGATGAAGAGATTTACGCAAATCAGGGGGCGCCGGCAGCCATCGTGAGCACTGCTGCCCCTTCTCCGTCCCTGCCTGCAACTACGGTGGCTCCGAAGCTACTCGGCAAGGAGAAGTACGTGAAGGAGTACGGCGCACTCGCGATGGATGACCGCGTCCAGTCGACCTCCGTTGGCACGCTCTTTTTCTTCTGTGAGGCGCAGACGGAGAGAACTGTCTTTTCGTACCGCGACAACTGCACCGGCTCCGTCTTCGCCCGCACTTTCACCGACGCGGAGCTTGGCGAGGCGAAGCAGGCCGCGAAAGTGGGCTTCTCCTGGGCCCCCTTCTTCAAATCCATCGCAACCGCCATGATCAAGTCGAAGGCGATTGTCACCACCATCACCCCGACTCGCAAGGACGTTACCTTTACCATCTTCAATAGCAAGGACACCTCCCGCACCTTTCCCTTCACCGTGATGATGGAGGTGGTGTCGGAGGGGCTGGCACCAAAGCCGAAGGCGGTCTTCGACTTCGCCATGTACCCCCTCACGCGGGCCATGCAGTACAACCGATCGCGTGCCGCCACCACCGAGCGCGAAGAGTGCGCGGCGAGGGTGGAGTGTGAGTCTGCTGTGGTGGCCGCTGCTGTGAAGGCGCACACCAGCCACGTCGAGAAGCTGCTGCCGACAGTGCGGCCGCTGCGGGAGGAGTCAGCCCTGCAGTCGCAGAACGCCATGCTGGAGGGTCGCGAGGTACGCAACCTGGAGCGTCGCTTAAAGGCACGCGAGGGGCACACCATCATGAAGCACCCCCTCGACCAGCTGTATGACGAGGGTGGTGCACAGCCATTTCAGCACACGGTGTGGTCGCCGGAGCACATCCCGCAGGGGGAAGAGCCCGATGAGGTGCTGTCGGACTGCATCCGCGCTGCCTTCCCGCTGGGGCCGGATATGAAGCTTAGCGACATCTCGTGTGTCCTGCAGCGTCCAGAGATCCAGCGGCAGGTGGAGGCAAGTGGCAACCAGAAAGTGATATCGGAAGCGTTCGAGATCTTCAAGGGAATCGACCGGTGGGACTACGACACCATTCAGCTGGAGATCATCACGGACGGCAACGCGCTCTTCTACACAACCTACCTCCTGCTGTACAAGCTGGACCTCGTGCGCTACTTCAACCTAGACGACGCGGTGCTGCGACGCTTCTTGGTTGCGGTGCAGAGCTCTTACCACCCTAACCCTTACCACAACGCAATGCACGGTGCTGATGTGACGCAGATTAACTACTACATCATGATAGTCGCAGGTCTCGCCACCAAGTGCCGCCTCAGCAAAGAGGAGCTCTTCGCCGGCCTCATCGCAGGCGCTGTTCACGACTTCGACCACCCCGGGCTGAACAATAACTTCCATTCCCGCACCGGGGCCTACCTCGCCACCCTCTACAACGACCGCTCCATCTTAGAAAGCCACCACCTCGCCTGCACCTTTGAACTGGTGCGCCACCCGCGCTACAATATCTTCGCCACCCTCTCCGATGAGCAGCGGCTGGTGGTGCGCGAGACCATGATTGAGATGGTGCTCGCGACGGACATGGGCAACCACGCAAAGATCTTCAAAAACTTCCAGGTGCGCATGTCGGAAACGAGCGACTGGTTCTCGAAGAAGGATGACGTGCGGCTCGCCCTCTCGATGTCGATCAAAATGGCTGACATTTCCAACTGTGCCCGGCCCAACCACATCTACGCGGAGTGGGCCAAGAACATTTCGAAGGAGTTCTACCTGCAAGGCGATGCGGAGCGAAAGCTGAATCTGTCGGTGTCCCCCTTCATGGACCGCACGAAGGAGGCGGAGGAGTTCCCGAAGGGTCAAATTTCATTCATCATGTATATTGTGCAACCGATGGTGGAGGCCATTTCTGCCCTGCTGCCGTCCATGAGCTTTGCGGTGGGTCTCTGCGCGGACAACAAGGAGTACTGGAAGCGCATCGCGGAGGAGACTCAGTAGGGCTGCCGTCGCCAGTGCCCCCGTCCTTGGTGTGCTGCCCCGACAGGCTACTGGCCAATATGCAACCCTTACCAACGCACACACAAAAACAACAAAAAAGCAAAGACGTACTGGGCAAGTGGCTTTTCTTCTACGGCGGCGACGGCGTGGGTCTCACACGGGCCGATGCCGTCACTGTAGCGGATAGGGAATGCGGTTCTTGTTTCTTTTTTTGCTATGGTGTGACCCACCTACCCCGGCTCCGTTTTCCTTCACAGCTCCCCCCCTTCCCGCTAGCAGCGGTTTGCAACGAGCATGCGCGAGAAAGCGATGGACGGCAACGAGCAAAACAAACATACAAAAAGGTAAGAAGCCGAACAAACATAGAGAATCGAAGCTAGTCTATACACAAATCCCCTGCCGAACACATGTACAGTGAGCCGTTACAAAAGCACTCTGCTTTATGCTCTTTTTTTTTTCTGTTTCATCTCAAGCTCCCAGGCTGAAATGCTGTGCTTTGGGGTAATCTACAATATGGAATTTATGCAGTTTATGTAACAAATCTTTTTTTTTCTTTATTTCTACTCTTAAATGGGGGTGATTTATAACTTTACAACGGCTACTACCATGAGTGTTTTATTGTTGTTTTATTTTGCTTGATTTTGCTGATATGAGACGGCAAGCGAGTGAAGTGAGGCGGGGTAGAGCCACTTGCTAGGGACTGTTTAGCGCCAATTCTCCGCTTCTTTTTTTTCCCTTTACTGGTTGTTTTGCAGCTGGACACACACACATACACACACTCACACGATGCGAAAATGAGTTGTGAACAGCGAGAGGGAGCGGGGCAAGTATCGGACCGCAAAGGCACACGCACACCCCTATACAGAAAACACAACACTGGTGTTGCGGTGTGCGCGCTCAGCTTCACCTTTCAACTCTCCGTGTTCTGCTTTCTGTTCATCTTTTTTTTTTTTTTGAATATTGTCATTACTTTGTTCTGAAACAAACACAGAAAGCACTTTCCTTCCCCTTCTATTCGATCGCTTACCTGACATGTGCGCGGGGGGCGTGCTAATAGAAAAGAAAAAAAAAAGCAAAGGGAAACAGAGACAAAAGCACTGCGTAAGGAATAAGGATAATAAGACAATGCAATCGTCATAAATTGGTTGTCTCTGCTGGAGTGTAAAACTCCCCGTTTTCTTCGTCTTTTGGATTTCTTTCTTTTGTCCTCTTACCTCACGTCAACCTTTGCACTACACTCCCCCCCCTCTCTCTCCTCCCTAACCCCTCGCTTCGCAAACGTCTTCCTCTTTCTTTGCGCTCTTTCTTGTTTTCTGCCGCGTGCGCCTTTTCTTTTCCTTATTGGATGTATCACTACTGCACTGTGCTGTTACTGTTGCTTTATTTGAGCCTTTTAAGGCTCTTTTTTTTTTTTCCTGGCCCTTCAATGTCCCTCTTGTGTGGTTCCTGGAGCCCTTCCAGCACCTCCTCGTGATGAGCGCTAGGGCTTTGCAAGTCCTCCCTGTTCTGCTCATGTCCATCTCTTCCCCACCATGAGAGAAAGGAGGGGTGTATGTGCACGTTTTTTTCTTTTTCGCTTTTTATTGGGCGCTAGATGGCGTGCAGTGTCCGAGCTTTTGTGAAGGGCAGCTTACTTGAAGCTTTCTGTCTTTGTTTTTCTTTCACGGAGGTGCAAAGCGTGATATGCGCAGAATGAAAGACGTCTACTTCTGGGCCGTGGCAAGCTGCTGGCGGGAAGCGGCGACGCGACGCGATCCACATAATGTGAGCTCCCCTGTCCTCTTGTTCTCTCCTTTTCCATCACCTCATCTTAGGTGTTTCCCCCATGTATCTTCAAAAAGGGACGTGATCGCTTTAAAAACCACGATGGCGCTTTTTTAAAACCTGCTTTTTGCTCTTATTGGTTTCACTTCAGCTTTTTTTTCGTTGTTGTTGCCGGGCAATGCGCCGTTCTAGCTTCCTTCACGTACATCTGTCAGCTGCTTTAGTCACCTGTGCTCTTCTCTTTTGTCCTGGGTGCGGGTTTTACAAACCAAGATCAAAATCGGTGCTGGTGCTCCTCTTTTCCTTCCTCTTATGTTCTATCTCTCTTTGTTTTTTACTCGTTAATGCTCTCCTGCGTCATCTTTAAAAACACATTTGGGATGGCAGTTGAGGTCACTGTTATTGCCGTGATAACTGAGACAGCTGCTTCTGACTTTTGTGCATATATGTATGCGTATATGCGTGCGGGGAGGCGGGATTGCTCAAAATTTGTTTCGCTTCTCTCTCAGATGAGTTGGACGGCTCTTTTTTCTACTTTATTGAGGATGCCATCAGTTTTGCGCTTTTTAAAAAACTTCAATAACCGTTACTTCTTTCCTCCTCTACGTCGTTATAGATTAAATTTCTTTTTTATTTTTGGTGTTGTCCTCGCGTGCATCCTTGTAGGATTCAGAGTTTGGAGTTTGTCATCTTCGAGTTCGCTTGTTTTTTTTTTTGTAAAGTTCGCTTCTGTTTTCCTCTTTTTTTTCCCCCGTGGTTAGTGATTCTGAGTTGTCCAACGGCGCTCTGCGTACGCCTCTAAAATGGAATGGATGAACGAATACAAGACTGATGAAGGAAGGGTGGTGGGGCTACAGCTGCGGCAGCGAAGTGGAGGTGATTGGACACCTTAGTTTAACTGTCAAGTGCTGCTCCTCCCCTTCTCCCCTCTGCTCCCCTCTACATACACTCAAGTGAAGAGTGTTCAGCTCCTCAGCATGTTTGTATGCGTGCTCGCTTTCTTCCATGTTGCGGTGGGAGAGTCGGCAACCTCCATTTGTAGCACGACTACTGCTGTTGAGAGGAGAGGCAACGCACACAATCAGCGCTGTCGTTCTGCATTCTCTTCCCTCCTTTCCTTTTTTTCACGGGTGTGACCACACTGTGGTGCGTGGCGCTTCGATGTACGTCTGCTGTGTGACTGAAAAGGGAGAGGTGAAAAGGCGTGGAGAGAGAAGAAAGCATGACACTAAAGAGTGCGTACCATTTCCTTGCTTTCATACTCAACTGCATCGCCCCTCTCCCTCTCCACACACACACAGAATGATAAAGGCATTTCTCTATCTTCTGCGCTTCCTCCTCTCCTGTGTCCTCGACTGGAGGATTCTCGCCCCACCAAATCACACTCACAAACACTCAATCCGTTACTACTACTACCACTACTACTGTTATTATTAGTTTTTATTCCCGCGCTCATCAAGACAAACATCTTCACACTTCTCTTTCTTATTCTCTCTCTACTTAAGAGCTTTTTTTTCCGAAGAGTCTCAGACAGAGGCGCCCTGTGTGCACCGCTCTGACCAACCTGTTGCTGGTGACCTCAAGCGCTTTCCAGCCCTTTCAAGCAGTTCCACACTCGAAGTGGAGGCAGCGATCGTGTGAGCTCGATTGGCGAAAGATGCCGAAACGTGGCAACAACAACGACGACATGGACGCCCCTCTGAGGCCCCGTGACGCCTTCCCCTTTGCGTTTCCCTTCTTTGACTTTCCGCATCGCTCCAACATGTACAACACTTTCTTCGCCTCGCGCTCGCGTGGGGAGTGGGTCCCGGCGGTGGACATCGCCGAGCAGAACGACAGCTACACCCTCATCTCCGACCTGCCTGAGATGAAGAAGGAAGACATCCGCGTCTACACGGAGAGCTCGACGGCCATCTGCATCTCTGGTGTGCGCCGTCACATGGAGGAGCAGAGTGACCGACCTCTCATCGTGGCAGAGCGCGGCGTGGGCCGGTTTGAGCGCTGCTTCGACCTGCCCTCGAAACTGGACGAGACCAACGTGAAGGCGAGCTTCAAGGATGCACAGCTGGTTGTGACGATCCCCAAGCTGAGCTCCAACAACAGCGGGGTGTCCAGCTCTGTGAAGATTGAGTAGTGGCAGAACTCTCCGCACAGCATCGAAGGTGAGAGGTGCGTGCCGCACTTCTTTGCGCGGCACTTGCAGCAAGTGAGTTGCGTCGGCCTCGTCCTGCGCACTCACTTTCCGCACACTCACCAGGAAATCCTCTTTTCTTTTCCCCTCCTTCTATTTATTGTCGCCTGTTTACTGCATTTTTTTTTTGCTGGGTCCCCCTTCTCTTCTTTATTTTCCCTGTGCATTCTCACACAGCTTCAACTCTCACGAGCGTCAAGGAGTCTTCTGTGAGTGCCACCCGCGAAGGAACGGCTTACGTTGTGCATTCCACCCTCCCTCTTCATCTCCCATAACGCGCCTGCGAGCGTTTGTGTGTCATGATTGCAATCGGAGAAGTAAAAAACCCAAAATAAAAAAAGAACATTTGGAGAGTGGTTAAGAGCACCTTGACTGCTCTTTTTTGACTGCCCACAGCTCTGTTTTCTCGCGTAACTTCGTTCTAGAGTGAAACTAAGTCCCGGCGTTGGTGCGCTGAATGTGCGGTGCGCTTACCATTCCCTTTCCTTCTTTCTCACACACAAAAAGAGGGTTGCTCCTTAGCGAGACGTCTCTGGACTCCGTTATCAAATATCACAACACCCCAACAAAGAAAGAACGGAAACAAACAAAAAAATGCTGCGGGTGCTTTGTAAGTGCCTGCTGCAGTACCCTCCGCCGCAAAAAAGAAAAAAAAGCGCAAGGAGTTGGCATGGAGAGAAAACACAAAGAGGTGAGGTAGCATGTTTGAATGATGCTCTCTCTGTGACACACAGTACACGGGGTAGTAGGGGAAGAGTGAAATGCAACGGAGAGGAGGTGGCATACGTGGATCTGCCTCCCTTTTTGCTTTGCAGGACGTTTTTTTTTGTGGAAAAGAAAAATGGGCGTTGTGCGGTGCACTGCCATTGCGTGTCCTGCTACACCGCCCCTCTCCCTCTCCACAAGGGTCGAGCCTTCCTCCCCCCTGTGCCTACCGCGCTGCCATTGTTGTTCGACCCACCTTCGCACCATTCCCTTCTGCCTTCTCTTTCCTTCTCTCCCTCTCCTCTTTTCTGCTCCATTCTTTGACGTTTCCTATCACGATGCACTTTTTACATTACTGCTGCATCCGTTACACAAGTGTTGACTAGGAAGATGCCGAAGGGAAACAACGCGATCCCTCACGTCCACCAGAAGAAGCACTGGAACCCGTGCTCTTCGCAGAAGGGTAACGTGAAGGTGTTCCTGAACCAGCCGGCTCAGAAGCACCGCCGTCGCCGCCTGCGCCTGGTGAAGGCCAAGAAGGTGTTCCCCCGCCCGCTGAAGGCGCTGCGTCCTCAGGTGAACTGCCCGACGGTGCGCCACAACATGCAGAAGCGCCTGGGTCGTGGCTTCTCGCCTGCTGAGCTGAAGGCTGCCGGTCTGAACCCCCACTACGCCGTCACCATTGGCATCCGCGTGGATGGCCGCCGCAAGAACAAGTCCGAGGAGGGGATGAACGTGAACGTGCAGCGCCTGAAGACCTACCTGAGCAAGCTTGTGCTGTTCCCGGTGAACCACAAGAAGGTCCAGAAGGGTGAGGCCTCGGAGGAGGAGGTGAAGGCGGCGACCCAGGATCGCTCTCGCTTCGGCGATGCGGCTGTGGGCCCTGTCGTGCTGCCGGCCAAGGAGGCGCCGCGCGCCGTGTCGAGCGAGGAGGCAAAGAAGAACGTGTACGCGTTCCTCAAGAAGAACCACTCTGCCACCCGCTTCTTCGGCGCCCGCAAGGCTCGCGCCGCGCGCAAGGAGGCGGCCAAGGAGGAGAAGGCCAACAAGTAAGCGTACTTTTGCTGCCCGTTCAACACACTCTGTGTGGTTTCTGTTTCTTTTTT
>OESO01000032.1:0-120612 GCA_900240985.1 Crithidia bombi | reverse complement strand
TTTTCATTTCAATTCTCTAACCCCCAAAACCAAAGACAAAACAGAAGAAAAACGTATCGTGTCTGGGTGCTCTGGCATGCGATACGAAGTCCCCACGATGTGCCCTCCAAGTAGCGGTTCGGCAGGCTGAATGTGGTCTTCAGAGGTGCGCCTCGCACGCACGCTTAGAAAAGAGGAAGCGTCGCATTGGTGGGCTGCAGGTGCCGGTGAATGTCGGTTGGCTTGAGGGGAAGGTAGCAGTGGTTTTCCTCTTTCTTTCTCTTGCTCTTGCTGACCATGCTAGAATCTGGTGCATTCTACGACTGATGCGATGTCGAGCCACAACGCCGTCTTCATTCCGTGTTAACAACAAAAAAAGGTGTTTTCACGTCGTCTTCTTCCCTCCGTTCTCCCTCTATTTGCCGTTTCTCTTGTGAAATTTTTTTTTTTTGCTCCTCTGGCCCTTTGCTTTATCACTTTGCTGCCGAACCGGGGGACCAGACGTTGGCCACAATAGCACCTCCAATTGCTTCTCGAATTCTTCGTTCTTCCTGTGTCGAGGCAGCAGCCTTTGTACTTGCCCGCAACTGCAGTACGCTCTTAAGTGCGGCTTGCCTTTGCTCTTTCCAATCGAGAATATCCTATCATTCACGTAAAAACAAAAAAAACAAACGAGTTTTCTCATCAAGAGGGGGTGCTGAGAAGAAAGGTGAGCGTTAGCGGATCTGGTGCTATCGAGTGCTCTGAGAGACACTTGTGTGTGAGTGAGTGGGTCTCTGTGTGTACCGCCCTGCTGCTCCCCACGCGCCATCTTTTTTTTTGTTGGGGTTTTGTTGTACCGCTTTTTCTTTAGCGACGGTGTTGGCCTCTCCGCATTGTTCTTCTTTTTTTCTGGCGTACACTCGTCTGCGTCCTCAAATCTTGATTTGCTTTGTTTCCTTCTCACCACACCTTTACCGCTCTGCCGCAGCGTGAAGGTCGAGATGGGCCGCTTCAGTCAGTTTAGGGTCGTGGACAGCGGTGAAACAGGCAGCGAGGAGGAGCCGACACTGCAGCCGCCGGCGCAGCCACCCAACAACAATAACACAGATGATCACCACAGCCATTCTTCCTTCGGCTCGGAGCATGACGACGGAGGTGATGCAAAGCGCCTCCAGCCCACACAGCCGGCAACGCAGCCAAATGAGAAGTACATTTCTCCACCCTCGCAGCACGACAGCGAGGAGGAGGAGCAGCAGTCTGCGAAGGAGGCCGGCGACGCTCCAGACACTCCAACGCACGAGGCGACTGCAGCTGTCGCTGCGGTGGTGCCGCCTGTGAATTCACCGGACTCGCGTGACCCAGCTCACCACGCCGCTCCCTCCTTCTCCGCTGCCTCGTCACACCAGTCTGAGACGCCCAGTGCAGCGCAAGTGTCCATCAAGACATTCCCACGGAACAGAGTGGCGCAGCCGCAGGTGGCGCCCACTCCACCAGTCGCAGAAGAGCACGCAGACACGCCGCTGCTTGCTGGTCCGCACGACGTCGCGCAGGAAAAAGCCGTCTCGCGTCCGGAGAGTCGGAGGTCTCCGACTGCTTCGAAGCATGCGAAGTCAAACACGGCAACAGCATCGTCGTCGTCGTCAGCGCATTCGGCTGCGGAAGCGGACAGAGTTCCATCGACTGCTGCCGATGCGGCCACTGCATCTTCCCCTACTGCTGCTGCCGCTGGTGCGGCGAGAGCGGACCCCGAGCTGGTGCTGCAACTCTCTTCCCACGGAAGCAGCCAACACGGCGATAAGGCACCAGCGGTGCAGGAGGTGGAGAGTGGGGAGCCCGATGCCGTTGCTGCCAACACTGCTCCACAAGACGCAGAGTCGCCTTCCCAGGTCAACGTGGAGCAGACCGGCGCCGCACCAGGAGACGTGCTGACCGAAGCTCCAAAGAAAAAAAAGGCTTCTGCTGGATGCAGCTTTTTCTCTTGTTCGAAGAAGAAAAAGCAGAAGGAGGAGGAGCGTCATCAGCAAGACAACGCGCGAGCGCAGGGCGTGCAGGCGGATGGCTCCTCCCCAGCAGCGGAGGCTCCGCAAAAAAAGAAGACTTCGGCTCTGTGCGGTATCTTCTCCAATAAGAAAAAGGCAGACAAGGATGGCGCTGCAAATGCGCCGTCGGCCGCGCAGCCCGCTGATCAACCCGTGGACGCTACAGTGAACGACAGGGCTGACGCCTCCCCACCACACGAAGGCTCTAACAGCGAGCTGAGCATCCCCGTCGCAGCCGGTGCAGGGGCCAATGAAGACCAGAACTCTGCGTCGCAGCAGCAGCAGGAGCAGGAGGGGACGCATAGTAAGAAAGGCGAAAGCGAGCTGGGGGATGCTGCAACAGCAGGTGCAGTGCCATCAACACCGGCAGCGCCACCCGCCGGTGACGGTGCGGCGGCCTCGTCGCTCGCACAGGAACAGCCACACTCGCCATCGCAGGCTGGCTCTGAGGCAGGTGCGCCTGACACAAATCCGGTCCCCGTGAAGACGTCCCACACGGCCTCCTCGCTCTCCTTCGCCACACACTCCGACACCCCTAAAAAGGAAGCAGAGGCGGTAGAGGAAGGAGGAAAGGAAGAGGCAGAACAGGCGGACGCAGCCCCTGCTACTGCTGCTGCTGCTGTTTCTGATGGAAAGGAAAACAACACTAAGGACCGTCACGTGAAGCGAGTGAAAGCGGTGGTGCGCAGGAAACGGCAGAAGCCGGAGCAAGAGGCGGTGGCGGTCTCTGCGGAGGCCCGCCGTGCGCACAAACAGCAGGGCAGCGACTCCGAGACGCATTCCTCGCCTCACGATGCACCGCAGGAGGCGGAAGAGCCACAGGAAGAGGTGAGGGAGAAGGAAACACATGGGAAGGAATCTGCGTCTGCAGCGCGCTTCACACCGCAGAAAAAGGTGTCGTCTGAAAGAGCTGCTGCTGAGGTTGCCCCAGCGCGCACGTCAGCGGCGCACTCCAATAAGCGCAGCAGTCA
Organism: Crithidia bombi; assembly: GCA_900240985.1. Taxonomy (NCBI): domain Eukaryota; phylum Euglenozoa; class Kinetoplastea; order Trypanosomatida; family Trypanosomatidae; genus Crithidia; species Crithidia bombi. The sequence goes on along the minus strand of OESO01000032.1, from coordinate 117,641 downwards.
CCCGTCAAGCGCCAAGGCGGCACCAACGCACAGTGACCCCTACAGCAGCTACAGCAGCTACAGCGGGTCCGGATCGTACTCCTATTCCTACTCTTACTCGGACAGCTATACCGCCTCCAGCGAACGAAATGAGTCGCACTCGCCGTCACACCACTCCACACCCAAGAAGGCAGCACCAGCCGTGGAGACCAGCGGTGCACCGCCCCCACAGGCCTCGAAGAAGCAGCAGCAGCAGCCACCCGTGCAGTCCGTACAGCCACGCTCCTCTGCAGCGGCCTCGCCGCTGCCAAACAACAACACTACGGCAATAGAAAGCCACTTCACCCGCTGGAGCGTCCGCGCTGACGACCTCGTCCTGCGGGAGGAGGAGCCACCAGCGTCCATGCCGGCTTACCAGCGTCGTATCTTGCTGGACCTGCGCGCACGTGAACGTCGTGATGCCGAGGAGGCTGCGCGCGATCTGCGCGAGCTGACGTTCCGCCCGCGCATCCACGTGCTACCTGGGCAGGAAGCGAATCGCTCGAACATCATCGAGGAGGAACGCAGCCACTCCCCTATGGGCGGTGGTTGTGTGTCGCCCTCGTATTCGCCAGCGTCCGGCTTTTCTGACGTGTCGCCGCGACGTTACAGCATTCGACACATCTCTCCACACCTGCTGGAGCCTCGAAAGGCGCCACCGCAGCCGGCCGCACCGTCTTTTAAACCGGAGATCAGCGAGTACGCACGAAAGGAAGTGGCGACCGACCGCGGCGTCTTTCAGCGCCTCTACCACCCCGACACGGCGCCGACGCCGGTTGCCGCGCCGACGTACTCCCACAAGCCGGAGATTTCCGACTACGCAAAGCAGCTGTACCCAGTGCCTCGTGGAGGTCGGCTGCCGAGCCGCAACGCCGATCACAGCAACCGCGACGATTCAGCGGTGCGGCGCGAGTCCGTCTTCGACCGCCTCTACAGGCAGCGCAACTCTCCCGGTACGAGTCCAAACGCGTCCCCGTCGCGCAGTGCTGCGCATCCGCCGTCCTTCCACCCGCAGATCACGGAGCTGGCTCGTCGACAGGCAGAGGGGGTGCCGAAGGAGCCGGTGGGTGAGCGTTTGTACCGCAGCGCACGCTCGCCACGGGGCGAGGACCGCAGCCCGTATCGACAGCGACAGGCCCCCAACGACACCATCACCAGCAACAGCGACAACAACAAGGCTGGCCGCAGCGATCTCATTAACGGCTACCGCACCGCACAGGACGGCGCTGCCGCAGCGGAGAACATCAACGACCACGGCGAGTACGATCCGCAGCGCGACTGCGCCACACAGCGCGAGTACGGTGTGGGCGAGGTAGTGCCGCAGAGCGACAGAGCGTCGTGGACGTCGTCGTCTCTGTCGCAATCCTCCTTCTCGGTGAAGGGGCCGACGTCCGTGAAGGAGGAGCTGCGTCGCACGTTCTCAAAGAAGCAGGCCGCGGTAGAGGCTGTGTGAAGAGGGTAACGTCTGTGGAAGGGGAGAGAGAGAGGGGAGGGTGATACATCGTACCATGCTGCTTCTCCTGGGCTTCTGCAACACAGACCGACATACATGCAGAGGGGCGCGCATCGACTGTAGATTGGAGATGTCGCCCCATCGCCCTCACCGTCTCTCTGTCTCTTTGTCTCTTTCGTTTTGTTTTCCTTTCGCCTTTCCATTTCTACCGCTTTCTCTATGGAGAGTTCTCCGCGGTGGTTTTCATTGTTCGGTTTCTTTTTAAGTGGTAGCTGCTGCGCTTCGGATACACTTTTTCCTTCGGCTCTTCCCTCGTTGCGCTACGGTTGTGCCGCGACAGCATGAGCTACTACCTTCTTTTTGTTTCTCACTTGCGTGTATTTCTGGGATGTGTGCGCCATACACGCGTGCCTCTAAGACTGTATTTGCGTTTTTTGCTGTTTGCCTTTCTGTGCCATGTAGGGAGGTGCTGCTTGTTGGACGCGTCGTGCTTCGAGTCTTGATTCCTTTTTTTTTTTCGCGGTTGCGTTGCCGCGATTCAGGTTGCTTGTTATGCCTACCACTGTGTCTGTGTGTTGTTCTGTACCGGCCTTTACGGCGTTGTTTTTCGACAGTAGATTGTCGTCTCTATCTTTTTCGCTCTTTTTTTTTGTCATTTCTCTGGCTGGCGAAAGTCTTTCCTTTCCCTTCCCGTTGCGTCGGCTACACCGTGTGAAGTGAACGTATGTTTCTGTCATCAACGACGGCAAGAACGAAGGAGGACAATCCAAAGAAAGAGTAGTACAAAAGCAAACAAACAAAAAAGACAAGCGTGTGTGCTCCGCTGAGTCTGTGTTCGTCCGGTTACAACGTCTGCAGCTCCTGACGCTCACTTAGATGAGGAAGTGACGTTTCAAGCTGTTTCCCTTACAGAAAGATAACTTTGTCTTGGGCGGAAATGTTTGACACATCGCTGACGCCACGCATTCCATGCGTTGCACTTTTTTTCTTTCCGATGTGCCCCTCACTGGCGTCGTTGCTCGTTGCAGAGGGGCGGCGCCACGTACTGCCCTTGCTTCCCACCCACCACCCTCCCCCGTCTGCTCCTTCGTGTGCCCACCACGGCCAAATAGTGGCGTGGAGTGTCATATTTAGCCGTTGGGGGGGGGGGGCCTCTGCGTGGTGACAGGCGGGAGAGAAAGCAAAGGCCGCAACGGACGTGCTCCACCATCGCGGCGGTGACTCGCCTCTCTTTCCATTCCCTCTTCCCCTCGGTGCGCATTTTCCACCAGCTCCTTTGCGTCTCCATTTTCTCCGTCCTTCACTCCCCCCTTCCCCCAACCCCCCTCCCTCGCGCTTGTGTGTGAAGCAACGAGAGCGTGCGAGAGAGAAAAAAAAGAAAGAAAGAAAGACAGAAGCAGTGGAGAGCCCCCATCGAGCCAGCTGGTTGTGCGTCGTGCCACTTGCCTGTTTTTTTGTTGTTCTCTTTGCAGTTCTTTAGTATGAGAAATCAAATGTCCACCTATGGATGCGAGCTCTGTCATTCCAGACACACAGAGCGGGAGCTGAACTTCTGCATTTGCTGCCGTAATGCTGTGTGCGAGAAGTGCACGCGACTGCGCTATCCAAATCGCACCAGTGTGGGTGTCTGTGCGCAATGCACCTCGCCGGAGTTCGCGTTTCGCTGCGGCCGCTGCTCGCAGCCGATTCCCTGCATCGAGCTCCAGTTCTTCTGCGATCTGTGTGCCGTGCCCATCTGCTTTAGCTGTGTTTCACGTGGATCGAGCTTTGAATGTGGTGAGCTGAAGTGCGCGGAGTGCTGCGACGGCCCCATGTCACAGGCCCCGCGCAACGGCCACATCCGGCACGTCGTCGATGACGCCTTCCTGCGCAGCGTGCCCCTCCCCATCGTGTCTAGCGCAATGCCTGTCGCGGCCCCACCACCGCCGGCCCGCATCGCAGCCGTTGCAGCGGCCGCGGTGAAGGGCACGAAGTATCGGAAGCTTCTTGGGCGGGAGAAGCTCGGAGAGGGGGCGCAGGGCGTGGTGTACAAGTGTCACACGGAAGAGAACGAGGTGGTGGTGCTGAAAGAGATGATCTTCAACGACACCGACGTTGGCGCCTTCGATTCACAAGCGCGGCAGGTCGAGCGGATGCGACAGCTGAACCACCCGCACCTTATCCGTTACCTCGACGTATTCGTGATGGACTCTCCACTGCGTATTTGCGTGGTGATGCCCTTCTACAATGAGGGCGATTTGAAGAAATTCATCGAACGCCAGCGTAAGCCGGTGACGGAGGTGAAGCTGTGCTCCATCGTGCTGCAAATCGCCGGCGCGCTTAATTACCTGCACACGCAGGACCCGCCGTTGGTGCACCGAGATATTAAGCCAGAGAACATCTTGCTGTTGAGTCACGAGGAACAAGTATTGCTGATGGACTTGGATCTGTGCCGCACCGTAGACGCAACGGCGAGTGTCATCAAGCGGCGAGATCAGTCTCCCACGTACGAGTACCGCGCACCCGAATTGGAGAAGAGCTACGGTGACACGAAGGCCGATGTCTTTAGCCTTGGTGTGGTGATGTTCGTTTTAGCTACCCTGCCGGACTTTCCCTGCGTGCGCACAGGGTCTGGCGACACGCTCGTGCTGTCCGCTTCGGAATGGACACCAAGCTCACTCGCGCGCGCTATCCAACGTGAGATCAAGTGTGTTCGCCATTACACCTACTCGGATGACTTTATCAAACTTGTCGTCTCGATGCTCGTTCACCAGCCCGCTGCTCGACCCACCGCTGAGGCCGTTATCCACCGCCTGCAGTCCATCATGGAGCATCGTCTCATGGAGGACAAGGAGTAGGCGCGGGCGGCGGCTTAACGTGGGTCGGCTTGGGCAAACGCAGGGCGCCGAAAAAAAAAAAAACCGCGATCGTTTCTGTTCTTGCATGTTGAGCAACATATTTATGAGACAAGTCGCTCTCCCCGCTCTTCCTCCCCAAGGAATGTAGGAGGTGTTCGGTGTCGCGCACAGCGCTAGATTTTGCCACCGGAGACATGCCATCTGCTTTGCCTTGGGTGTTGCTGCTTTGTGCCAACTACCGCCGTTCGTGTTATGCTCTCTCTTCGTGGCATTTCCGTCTTTGTGCCGCCTTGTTGCACCGCCGGTTTCCCTGCTCGCTCCATTGACATTCGCCGTCCCTCTCGACCCTGCTCTTTGTCTTGTTCAATTTTCAATCCCGCGTCGACTTCTCAATGCTGATCTTCTGCTCGAAGAGAGAGAGCGAGAAAGAGGGGGAAGAGGGCAGGATTGGAGGAGAGGACGGGTAGAGACGGCTGTGAATGACGACGACAGCAACGCGGTTTGCGCGCATCAGGGAAAACCTGTGTCGAATGAGTTCTTCCCACTTGCCTGTTTTTTTCTTGTCTGTTTTCTTCCATCCTGCTCTCTCTTTCTTGGTGTCTAAAATAGCGCTGCCTGTCTCTAGGAACTGTGACGGGCTTCTGTTTTTGCTGCCCGGCGTCAGAAAACGGTCCTGCTATTCAGAGCTGGCGTAAGCCGCCAGCCTGCGTGTGATGGAGACTGCTGTGCGTGTGGTGTGGGTGCGTATAAGAGAGCTGCATTCGCTTTGTTCAAGGTTGACTCGTTTCGCCTCTTTTTTCATTTCTCGTTGACTTCTGTATTATCTGCCGCGTCGCTCGTCGTGCTTTTTTTCTCTCTTTCCAAATTTTGTTCTCTTGCTTCTTTGCGTGGGCCTCTTTTTTTTTTCTCAATTGCTGCCGTCTGCACCCCCTTCCTTCCCCCTGTTGCGCTCCCAGGGAGGATATGACGAAACAACGCTTGGCGGCACAGCGTGCTAGCGCAGCTCAGTCTATACAATACACGCAGAACGAACAGCAAAGAAGAACAGGATTGCTAGGCATCGTGCAAAGGGCGTGAAAGGGGAAGCGGAGGAGAATGGCAGGGGCCTCTACGTCAGCCGCTGACAACAACAACGACAAAATAACATTGCTGTCCCCGTGAAAACGCTGTGAGCATCAACACAGAGAAGAGAGTTTCTTTTTTTCTTTGACGCGTTTGTTTCCGCTGCCTTTTCCTCCGTGCGGAACGTGCAAGGCAGCAAATAGCACCGTGGGTGCGTTGGAAATGCTCGGTGATGGTTTTGCTCGAGGAGGGAAAAGAAAGGAAACGCATCAACACCGGCGAGATTTCTCCTCTATACAGCTTTTTAAAAGTGGTCTTCCCCCTTGACGCTCACAGCCCTCTTCATTGTCTGCCCCCTTCTTCCTTCCCCACTTGTTTTTGTACGTCGGGCTTCACTGCGGACAACGCATCATGTACACGTGTGCATCTGTGTTTACACCGTACACCTAACTCACACACAATGCCACCCAAAACACACCATCCATGTACTCATGCACGTTCTCGCCCATCAACAGAGGTATTGATTCGCTTCACGAGTGCTTTTTATTATTATTTACATTTTCGTTCTCGCTCACTTTCCTCTTTCTCTCGCCGTGTTTAGCTTCTGTGTTTCGCGGATCCCGCTTAATTCGTTGGATTACACCATTCCCTCGTTGATTTTACGAACTTCGTGCTTCTGCCATTTGAACCCCGCTTGTGTCGGACTGCTGCACGGACTGCTGGACCTCCCACGGCAACCCCTCATCGCTTTACCTAAGCGTTTGTCAGCGTGTGCGTGGTGTGTAGGCCGTCTTGTCTCTCTCCCTTTGTATCATCGTTGTGTGTTCAGTAAGGCATTTTTGGCAGCACGCGAGGGCACGCCCACATTAGGTGGCAGATCTACCTTGCCGACTCAGCTCTGTTCGCTTGGAAAAAAAAAAGAGAGAAGGAGAGGGTTACGAAACTCTTCTCTTTTTTGAGTCTCTGTTGTTATCAGTTTAGCACACATTCTTCGGGCAGCATTGCCAGTGAATACACACTTGCAACCCTCCAGATTTTCTTTATTATTGCTGCGCTTTTTTTTTTTTTTGCGACCTCTTTTATACGCTGGTGTGGCAAGGATGTCTGTCGACTTCACCAGCAAAGGCGTCGAGCTGTTCAAGAAGGCAGCGGCACTCGACGAAAACAAGGAGTACGAGGAAGCGTATCGGTGGTACATGGAGACCATCGACGTCTTCCTCACTGCGATCAAGTACGAAAACAAGAACCCCACAAAGCGGGAGTACCTGCGGCGTAAGGTGTCCGACATCATCGCTCGCGCGGAGAAGATCAAGGAGTACCTGGACAATTCGCGTGATCAGGATGCCGGGAACCAGGGCGGGGCCGGCGCCACAGCCCAGAAAACTGCCTCTGCGAGCAAGAAGGCAAAGGAGGACGACGAGGACAAGCAGCGTATGCGCAACAACCTCGACAGCGCCATCGTGAAGGTAAAACCCAACGTGCGGTGGGACCAAATCGCGGGCCTGGAGGCGGCTAAACAGGCGTTGAAGGAATCTGTCATTCTCCCTATGAAGTTCCCCCAGCTCTTCACTGGCAAGCGTAAGCCGTGGCGCGGCATCCTCCTTTACGGTCCTCCGGGCACGGGTAAGTCGTACCTCGCCAAGGCTGTCGCCACGGAGGCTGATGGCACCTTCCTGAGCGTCAGCAGCTCCGACTTGCTCTCCCGGTGGCTGGGTGACTCGGAGAAGCTGGTGCGCAGCCTATTCGAGATGGCACGCGAGGCCTACAAGACGGATGGCAAGCCCTCCATCATCTTTGTGGACGAGATCGACTCGCTCGTGTCGGCCCGCTCCGACAGCGAGAATGACGCGTCACGCCGTGTAAAGACGGAGTTCCTTGTTCAGATGCAGGGCGTGGGCCATGATGATGAGGGGGTGCTTGTGCTAGCCGCCACAAACATTCCCTGGTGCCTCGACAGCGCCATCCGTCGTCGCTTTGAGCGTCGCATCTATATTCCGCTGCCGGAGCTGCAGGCGCGTCTGCAGATGTTCAAAATTCACATGGGCGACACCCCCCACACCCTCAACGATGATGACTGGCTGGAGTTGGCCCGGCGCACGGAGTGGTATTCGGGAAGTGATATTGAAAACGTGGTGCGCAACGCCCTGATGGAGTGCGTACGTACGCTGCAGGTGGCGACGCACTTCAAGCGTGTCGTCGGACCCGACCCGCGCGACCCAACGCGTACGGTGAACAACCGCCTCGTGCCATGTTCACCTGGCGACCCGGACGCTTTTCCGATGTCAGCGGTGGAGATTCCAGAGCCGGAGCTGTTGATGCCGATGCCGGTGACGAAGGAGGACTTCATCAAGGCCCTACGCACCAGCAAACCGTCCGTCAACGAAGACGACATCGCGCAGCACGTCAAATTCACTGCTGACTTTGGGCAGGAGGGTTAAGGGTGTGCGGAAGAATGCGCGGTGGCAGCAACAACGGCGCGCTGATATGCTATCGTCAGGAAAACGACAACAGTAAAGAAGCAAACCATCCCTCCTCTCTATATACACACACGCAGAAGAAGACCCGGCATCTTTCTCTTCACGGAAGAGAGGAACGGGAATGCAGCGCAGACGCTGTGTGCGCGCCCCTGTATGTCCCCGTGGAGTTAACTTTTTCGTTTGTTGTTCTTTAGTGTTTCGTGCGCATTCTGCTTTCTGTTTTGGCCTTTTTGTGGTTGCTCGGGCGTTAGTTGGGTGGGTATCTCTACAGCACAACTCCCTCTTGTTGAGTATTTCTTTTGCCTTTCTGCTTTTTTTTGTGTAATGCATGTGCGTAGTCTTCTCTCCCCGGAGTGTTTGCGTACCCTCCACGTCTGTAGATATGGGCGAGGGTGCCGCTCATTTGTGTTGGTTTTGTTGGCTTTTGCAAGCTGGGCTCATGTTATATTTCCCCTCAACCCCGTGCTTTTTTTTTTTTCTGTCGACTGGGCGTGACACATGGTTGGGTTGCAGCGGCGTCCGCCCTGTGTCTGTATGCCTTCGTGTGTGAGCGTGTGCGGACTTGCTTGGTTTCCTGACGACCAGCGCTCTTCCTGCTTCTCGATGGCAGCCAAAGTGAAGTTATCCTTAGGTTAGTAGTGTTGTTCGACGGAAACGTGATGTAACAAACTTATAATAGTGCCCATAAATGAGTTCAGCACAGCAAAAAACACCCAATGAATGAAACACAGATTCAAAAACCGCAAAGAAGTTGCATTCTCGTCACGACGAAAAAAAAAAAAACACATAAACACACAGACTCGCACACACGCGAAGAGAGGAGCGCAGAAGCGTGTGGGCCGCACTCCTTCTCTCTCTCATCCGAAAGTTCCTTCAGTGTTTCACATTGCGAACAGCGGAGCACCGAAGGAATGTGAAAAGAGGCGTATATATATATATATTTAAACATCGATACCCAACCGGTTTTACATCAATCAGTGGAGGACCGCGCTGAGAGGAAAACAATAAAAGAATGTAATCGCTGCACTGCTTCGTGAAAGAACGGGAAGCGAAGAAGATGCCTATTCTACCGGTGCTTGCTGACACGCGGCAGGGATCACTGCTTTGGGCGGCATTATCATGACCACAACACCTTCTTGCTTTCCTCTCCTGCCTTTCCGCTGATTTCCTCTCGTAATGAGCCATAAACACACACACTTCCTTTATCGTACTCGGCCCCCCCACTCCCATCCCTCCTCATTGCTACGAAATCACTACTGCCACGGCAGAATTACTTAAATCGTTAGTTCAACCGCCATATCCTCCCTCTCTCAAAAAAGCTGACCCCTCCCCCTATCAACCCTCTCAAAAGAAACTACTAACAACTCTTGTTTTTTTTTTCCGTCTCCTTTAACCATGCCCCTCAATCTTGATGCCCGCCAGCGCGTGAACAGCAAGACGGTGCGCACTCACCAAGCGCCTCTCAAGACTGTCACCGCCGCTGACCTAAAGGTGGAGCGCATGCCTGGTCGGAAGTACATGAATCCCTCCAAGAAGCACATTGCCCGTGCTGAGTACCGCGATGAGGTGGAGCACATCATGTACGACCCTCGTCCACAGAAGGGTGTGGACTCGGAGTTCCCGGTGTCCTGCAACGAGCTCGTGTGCGAGCTGGCTGCTGCCCGCAAGCACCTGCACTTCAACCCGTCCGAGACTACCATTGGTATCGTGACCTGCGGCGGTATCTGCCCGGGCCTGAACGACGTCATCCGCTCCATCACGCTGACCGGCATCATGGCCCACGTGAAGCGTGTGGTGGGCTTCCGCTACCGGCTACTGGGGTCTGTCTAAGGAGGGCAGCAAGACTGCGATCGAGCTGTCGCGTAACGAGGTGCGCCAGATCCACCGCTTTCGGTGGCACGATCCGGGCAGCTCCCGTGGTCCGCAGAGCGCGAAGGGTGGTGGACACACTGGTGCGCATGAAGGTCAACATTCTGTTTCACTGTCGGTGGTGATGGCACGCAGCGTGGTGCCCTGACGATCTACGAGGAGGCCAAGCGCCGTTGGTGGAGAACATCGCGGTGTTCGGTGTGCCCAAGACCATCGATAACGATCTCGCCTTCTCGCACCCGCAACCTTCGGCTTCCAGACGGCTGTGGAGCAGGCCGTCCTTGCTGTGCGCGCTGCGTACGCTGAGGCTGTGTCGCTGGAACTGGGGTGTTGGTATTGTGAGCTGATGGTCGCGAGAGTGGCTTCATTGCGCTGGACGGCTGTCTGGCAGCGCGCCAGGCGAATTTCTGCCTGATCCCTGGAGAACCCTCTGCGAAGGAAGACGGGTGCTGGGCCTGATCGAGCGCCGGTTCCCAGCAGTCTGCAACTGTGTGATCATTGTTGCTGAGGGCTTCGGCCCAGGACTGGAAGATGGGCAGCGGCGGCCACGGACGTTGGGTAACAAGAAGCTTGTGACATCGGCACGATCCTGAAGAAGGAGGGGAGAAGTGGGTGGAAGGCGAACAAGGAGAGTACCCGCACGGCACGGTGAAGTACATCGACCTCTCCTACATGGTGCGTGCCTGCGCTCCGACGTCGCAAACGATGCGCGTGTCTGCGCGTCCTGCGACGCTGGCCGCTGCACGAGGCCATGCAGTGCACTGGCCGCGTCATCTCGATGCGCCTACAAAACAACTACATTGTTTCTGCCCAATCAAGGCGGCAGTCTGTGCGCCCGTGTCGTGAGTCTCCGCGGCGCCCTGTGGCGTCAGGTGCGTGAGATCACCGTCGGCCTCGGCGATGACGCGGAGAGCTGGAACGAGCAGGATATGCGCCGCCACCTGGAGTCGCTGAACATCGAGCGTGAGCGCATCATGACGAAGCTGACCTCCAAGGTTTAAGTCGACCGCGACAAAAACAAACACGCAAAGAGTACCTCCAATAGTGGGAGTGTTGCGGTTGCGTTAAGGGGCGGAAGTGCGTTGTTCACTCCTGAAGTTACGCGTGCCCCTGTTTTGCTTTTTTCGATTTAATACACCTCTGTTTTTATGTTCACCTTACGGTGGTTTCTTGGTGTGTTCTTCCTTTTATAGTGTTTTTTTTTCTCTTTTTCTAACACGCGAGAATAGATGTAAGATGGTGTATGAAGCTGCCACAGCTGCTGTACGGGCGTACGAAATGGCGGGGGAGCAACAACACACACACACACACACACACAAAAGGAAAACCACCGAAGGGCGAAACTGCTGACCTGTCTGTGGGTTTGTATGCGCTGGGGCCTTGCAGTCTCAACTGCGGTCTCTCCATCGTGGGAGTGGCAGAAACGCTTTCATGTGGCACACATGTTCGGACGTGTCTTGCACGACCCGCTTTTCTCACTCTCGCATTGCGTACACCCGCTTCCCAGGGGTCTTCTGGAGGGCATTTGAATGTGATGGCAAGTGTGAAAAGGTGACTCACCTCAAGAAGGGCAACGATGCGCTGTGCCACCACTGCGTGGCGTGTGATAAAAGTCGGCGCTGTGTTGTGATGGCGGATTTGCATGCTCCCCTCCCTAGAGGTGATTTTGTCTGTCATTCCTCTTTCTGGCTTGCTTGTTGTTCCGTCGTTGGCTTGCCTGTGCAGTTCATTGTGGTACTCCGTATCTGAAATGTGCACTTCGACGGTGTACGAGCGGCGTTTCCTAGAGGGGTGTTGGACGCTGCAGCTACGGCGTCGTATCCCCTTCCCTACATCCCTGTGTTGCTACTGACACTATACACGTCAAAAAAAAAAACAAATAAGCGGGGATGTGTGGCTTCCGAAGGAGAAGGAGATATCCGCGGTGGAAGGGCTGCTGGGAAGACGGGAGGGAGAATCAGTAGCGTGCCCTATTGGCGGTTCTCTCCCTCCTCTCCCCTCCTTCTCCTGACTATTTCCCTTCAACACGTTCGCCCTCACGCCGTCGCTGAAAGTGACGTTTTTTTAGTATTTTTTTTTGCTGAACTCCGTGTTTTTCCACTTTCTGTTTCCTTTCGCTTGTCTTCTTTTTTTTTCACCTCTCGCACTTCACTCGTTTTTTTTTCTCGCGTTTCATTTCTCTTCTTCTGTTTTTGTTGAAGCAATGCGAAGCCTCCTCCGCACAAACGCTGGTGGTGCTTCTCTCTCTGTCCATCCAGGTGACCCCGCTTCCCCTGTTTGTGCCTCTGTGCTCATACTTCTTTTTTTTTTTTGCATTTGCTGGTGTTGTTTCGGAGTCGTGTGACGGCAACTCGAAGTCCATCGCCGCTTTGCCATTTTCCAACGGTAAACCGGGGAGAGCTGCGATACGGCAAACTCTGAGCACTGCAAGAGAAAAAACCTAGCAAAGCAGAAAGGAAGCGGAACGGCAGGAGAGAGGCGACATCAGGAGACGTTCATAAACACCACTCAAAAAAGAAAAAGAAAAATTGAGGTGTTGCAGGCGGGGAATGCGAGGAAATGAGACGATGTTGATGGGCTGCGAACGGATCCTTCTTGATTATCGCTCAAGAAAAAAGTCGATCTGAGAGAATGGAACTGTGCAAGTCTTTCACTCTCCTCTTGGAAGAGAGTCGAGGGATCACAGAGGTAAAAAAGAAAAACACAACCATGACTCACGGACCATCACAAAAAAACGCACAGGCGAAGAGACACGTTATCCGCGCACAAGAAGTAATGACGGTTCTAGGTCTTTGCGTCTCGTCTTTTTTTTTTTTCATGAGCACCCACAACGCAGAGTAATGGCCCGTGCCGTCGACGCGAAAGCGAAACAAAGAAGAACGGAACGAAACGAAGATCAACTCGCATAAGGAAAGGCACACTGCTGTCAGCACATCTGCAGAACTTGATACTGAACGGGGGGACAGGGGTAGGTGTGTGTGGGTTTTCTCGGCAAAGAGAAAGACACGGTACAACTTTCCGTCCATGTCTCGCTCTGCGCTCTTCCCTCCTCTCACTTCACTCAGCCCCCGCTTTGCCTTTCCAGCACTACCGCTACTTTACCTAACTCCGTTTTCTCTTCTCCACTCTTTGAACCATCATCCTGGTTCCAACTACGGCGATGCACCATAAACGACAACGTCATTGTTGACAGCCACATACGCTCAAAAGAAAAAAAAACAGTTTAATCAGCTAACCTACGTGGATAACATTACCTAATCTTCTCACTTTCTCCGTTGTAACCATGCCCGCCGCGAAGGAATCCAACCACAAGATGGTGCTCATGCACGGTGGTGCCCTGTCCAAAGTGACGCCCGCCGACCTCAAGGTGGAGCGCATGCCTGGTCGGAAGTACATGAATCCCTCCAAGAAGCACATTGCCCGTGCTGAGTACCGCGATGAGGTGGAGCACATCATGTATAACCCTCGTCCACAGAAGGGTGTGGACTCGGAGTTCCCGGTGTCCTGCAACGAGCTCGTGTGCGAGCTGGCTGCTGCCCGCAAGCACCTGCACTTCAACCCGTCCGAGACTACCATTGGCATCGTGACCTGCGGCGGTATCTGCCCGGGCCTGAACGACGTCATCCGCTCCATCACCCTCGCGGCTACGATGGAGTACCACGTGGAGCGTGTGGTGGGCTTCCGCGCTCACGGCTACTGGGTCTGTCTAAGGAGGGCAGCAAGACTGCGATCGAGCTGTCGCGTAATGAGGTGCGCCAGATCCACCGCTTCGGTGGCACGATCCTGGCAGCTCCGTGGTCCGCAGAGCGCGAAGGAGATGGTGGACACCACTGTGGCGCATGAAGGTCAACATTCTGTTCACTGTCGGTGGTGATGGCACGCAGCGTGGTGCCCTTGACGATCTACGAGGAGGCCAAGCGCCGTGGTGAGAACATCGCGGTGTTCGGTTGTGCCCAAGACCATCGATAACGATCTCGCCTTCTCGCACCGCACCTTCGGCTTCCGGACGGCTGTGGAGCAGGCCGTCCTTGCTGTGCGCGCTGCGTACGCTGAGGCTGTGTCGCTGAACTGGGGTTGTTGGTATTGTGAAGCTGATGGGGTCGCCGAGAGTGGCTTCATTGCCGCTGAGACGGCTGTTGCCAGCGCGCAGGCGAATATCTGCCTGATCCCTGAGAACCCTCTGCCGAAGGAGACGGTGCTGCGCCTGATCGAGCGCCGTTGTTGCAGTCTCGCAGCTGATGGTGATCCATTGTTGCTGAGGGTTTCGGCGCCGGACTGGGAGATGGGCAGCGGGGCCACCGACGCGTCGGGTACCAAGAAGCTTGTGGACATCGGCACGATCCTGAAGAAGGAGGTGGAGAAGTGGCTGAAGGCGAACAAGGGACAGTACCCGCACGGCACGGTGAAGTACATCGACCCCCTCCTACCATGGTGCGTGCTGCGCTCCGACGTCAAACGATGCGCTGTTCTGCCGCGTCCCTTGCGACGCTGGCCGTGCCACGAGGCCATGGCAGGGTGCGCCACTGCTGCGTCATCTCGATGCGCTACAACAACTACATTGTTGTGCCATCAAGGCGGCCACGTCTGTGCGCCGTGTCGTGGAGTCTCCGCGGTGACCTGTGGCGTCAGGTGCGTGAGATCACCGTCGGCCTCGGCGATGACGCGGAGAGCTGGAACGAGCAGGATATGCGCCGCCACCTGGAGTCGCTGAACATCGAGCGTGAGCGCATCATCTCGAAGCTGGCCTCCAAGGTTTAGCTTCGACATCGGGTTTAGGTGCGCGTTGCCACGTGAGCTGACCTCTGTCATGTGTGATTCAGTTGCGCTGGCGGAGGCAAGGCGCCGTCTCGTTTGTAAAAAAAAAAGAAGAGAGTCCATAACACACAAAAACCAAGAGCCTAATCCACATGTGTGTCTTTTCCCTTTTCTTATTATTGCCGGTTTATCACAGTGACTGCGAGAGGTGAAGAAAGAGGACAAAAGGAAATCAAACACACACACACACACACACATACACTCACAAACAAACAAAAAAAAACGAGAGAACATTCAAAATGACGAAATGAAGTTATGAGGGGCGGGGATCACACCTGTCGGAAGGCTAGTGCTGTTTACGCGTGAGCTGAGATGGGTTTCTCTCCCTCTCTGCTGAGGGAGAACGGTATTTTTAGGCGTGCGGGTAATTCGGCACCTGCTCTGTGTGTGCGTTCGACGGACAGGCTTCTGCTCACCAAAGGTGGAGAACGCCGAAGGTTCTCAGTGAGGGGGTGCGGATGCACTTGCACGTGCTGCACAGTTGGCGGTAAGACGAGGTGACCTTGAACACTCACGCGCAGGGACTCAGGCTTTCGTGCATCGGTGCTCTCGTTTCTGTCACCAAGTCTGCTGCGAACGTTGCGGCGGCTCTTTTGTTCCTTCCTGTCTTTTCTTATTGTGTCACGTTTTTGAAGCTGTATCGCTTCTCGGTACGGGTGCTGGCCCCCTCCCCTCGCGTGCAAATTTTTCTTTATCTGTCTATTTCATATCTGCGTTTCATGGGTAAAAGAACGTGAAGACATAACGCTCAGTGGTTTTCCTGATGGGAACTGGTTGCTTGCTTCCCCAACCGGCTTGTGTCTTATTTGCTTTTGCCCGTAATTGCGTACACCCTGTCGTGGTGGGCAATCGGATGAGTTGAAGGAGTGAGTGTGTGAGTGTGTGCGTGCGTGTGTGTGTGTGTGTGTGTGCGTGTTTAACGCACATTCGCTTTCCTCTTTTTGTTTGCCCCTTTTCGTTCTGCTCTCTTCCATTTTTAAAGAACACTGTGCATTGCCGCTGTCACAGACATCAAAAGAGAGAGAGAGGGAGAAAAAAAAAGATGGTCAAAATGAGGTTTAACAGTTGCTTTTGTTTTTTTTACTTGTTTCTTATCTTTTTTTTGTTTCTCTTTCTTATCTTCTGTTTTGTCCTTTTTTTTTAAAATGGATGCCCTTAACACAACGGCTCTCCGTTCCTTTCTCTTCCCTCTCTATCTAAGCAGCTCTGCAGAAAAAAAAAAAAACACCGCTCCTTGGCTGCACACCACTGTAACCAGGGTGAGGATGAGCGATGCCGCTTCCCCTTGATCCTACTCAACCCGTTTTTATCCTTCTTATTCTTCGCCTTCGCATGTAGCGACAAGCCGTTGCACTGCGGCTGCTGGTGACTTTGTGAACAGGGTGGTACTCTCAGCAGTTTTGCCAGTGATAGGGTTTGTGCCGAGGTTTTGTGGCGGAGAGGCGTTGTGAGAAGTTTCGCATGTGTGGGGAGGCAAATGTTGAATGCGAAACAAGGAGTAGCTTATAATGATGACAAGAGAAAATAGCGGCTCGTCTGGCTAAAAGCTCCGTGTCCATTTTTCTTATTACTCGTCAGCCGATTTCCGACAAGCAGACATGTTAAAGCAAACAAACAAAAAATCACCCAACACTCTTTTTTTTTTCTCGCTCTTCCACGAGAGTTCTTCAATGGCGAGATGCGCGGGATATGCCACATTACTGGTGCAGACGTGCGGCTTCAAGAAGCCGCACGGCCGCCCGGAGAGGAATGAAAAAGAAGAAAAATGATGCCACGGAGATCGTCAGCTTTTTTTTTCTTGATGTTTGAAAACCCGCAGCTTCTCTCTTTTTCCCACAAAGAGCGAAAAACAAGCAAAAAAGAAAACCCGAATCATCAGAAGTGAGGGCAACTGTGGCGAGAAGACCCACTTCGGATCTTGCAACGGCTGTAAGCAAGAGAATTTTCTAATTGCTATTTTCATGAGTTTCAGTCTCGCTGCGTAGAGCTTGAGTCTTCCAAGCTGCCGAACTGTGTTTTGCCCTGTGCGTGTGTGTGCGTGGAGGAGTGATCTTCCGGAAGTGATGTGTGGAAATACCTGCTAAACGTAAAGGCGGTGGAGGCTGCTCAGACGTACAGCACCGAAGGTCGGCCTCCTTTGATATGGGCTCACGGACGCCCCTACGCATTGTTTAAATAACGACAGCAAAGAGGGCTCAGTTTTTTTCTCTGTTTTCTGCTACGCGGCCATGGGGCGTGTGTGTGTGTGTGTGTGTGTGTGTGTTGTATGTTTGTTTTACTGCCTCTGTTTCTCCTCTCTTCTCTCCTCTCCCTTTTCCGCTGTGCTCAACGGTATGTGCTGACCCTCTTGTTGACACGGACCCCTTTCCATGCTACGTGCTCACACTCTTACACACGCACGCGTACGTCCATGGCCAGTGAGCCCTTTCATTTTTCCACAACGTCGCGTTAAGGGGCATGTACGGGAGCCGTCGTACTAGCAACAACAACATAACAAAACAAGTAAACAAGCACAACAAATTTAGCAGAAAAAAAAGCGTCAATGCTTGGTATTTGATCTCTGCTTCAGTTCATCTAAGGCACACTTCGTCATCGCGCTTCGTTATCTAGATTTCGACGCATGTCGGCGGACGCGCCGGCGCAGGTGCGCAACGCACACGATGTGCTGCACGGAATTCGTCGCGTCAAGACCCGCATGCAGCTGCAGGAGGCGTACAGCAGCCTCCTCACGTTTATTCGCACCAGCAGGCAGAAAATGCTGGAACGTGCGGCACGGATACGGAGCAGCCCAAAAGGCCACCCGCGCTCCTCTGCCGCAGCCTCGTCATCGTCGTCATTGTCGTCACAGCTGCACGAGAGTTTGGAGGCGCAGGGTGCGATGTCGCAGCTGAAGCAGGTCTCTCTGCTCTCTGGCGCGTTCTGTCGCCGTGTTGAGTACGTCCTGCGCAGCACCTACGCGTACGCCGATGTAGACGACGCCACGCCACACGGCCCCGCCACGGTGCGCATCAACAGGTGCATGGCGGAGCTGGCGGCGGAGTTGTCGCTCTTCAACACACCCGCACTGAACAGATTTCTTAGCGCCACGGTCAAGGAGGATACACCGGCGTGGTCTGCTATCGGCTTCTCGCCCGTGGACTGTGCGTTGTCCTACGCCACAGGCGACCTTGACGACTACCGCCTCTACCGTCGCATCCGTGCCCACGACTACCTCCATCAGCTCCTTGCCCAGCCGCAGTGGAACACGGCGTCTATTGCGCACGTTATCGTGACCATCAACGAGACACTCTCCGTTCCAGCGGACGCCTTCGAGCTGTGCACCGGCGACGACGCGGTGGAGGCGACGTGCGTTGTGACACCACTGCGGGATCCTATTTCGCAGACGGTGTTGCGCATCCCCGCTCGTGGTGCGAGGTGCGTTCACCTTGAGATGTTCGACGTGGAGAGCTTTGTGCAGGCAACACAGCAGCGGTCTCTGGGCACGGTGGACGTCGGTGGACCGTGTCCGTTGTGTGGGCAGTTTGTCAGCCTCTCCTCGATCCGTGTTGACACCCGGGCGATGGCGGCGATGGCGGACTACGAGAAGCAGTCAGAAGGCGACAGCGATGACAGAGGGAATGCGTCGGCGCACGGGCCCCTCACCGCGGACTGCGCGTTGGAGTGGAACACGGAGCAGCACACAGTGCGGGTGGTGCAAGGCAAGCGTGCTGTGCCGACTGGTGCATCGACGGCTCTAGCCGAGGACGGTGATGAGCTCGACGCTCCGCACGGGGCCTCTCACGACGAGCCGGCGGAGACGGCGCCAAAGAAGCGACGGATTGAGATTGGCGGCCACGTCCTCTACGCAGATTAGAGACAGTGGGGGAGAGAGACGTATTGCAAAGTGATTGACGTGCTGCTGTTTGCTTTTTCCTTTTGTTTTCGCTTTGTGACATCGACGTCGCTGCTTTCCTGCACAGCTGGAGGTGCTCAAAATGGCGGTTTGGGTTGTGTCGTACACTAGCAGTTGTGATGGCTGCCCTGAGGTGCATCACCAGCTCCTTCTTGGCAAGTTGCGTATGCGTGTGTGAGTAACAAAAACAAACAAATAACATCAACCTCCACGAAAACAGGAAGGATGAAGAAAGGAGACGGCTGAACGTGCTGTGCAACTGGAGTTTCATTCAAGCGTGCGGAGAGTGTAAGGTAGGGACTTCAAAAAAGAAAAAGAAAAGAAAAGAGAAGAGCCACAGGCGTCTACGTGTTCTACGGAGTTCCGCGCTCACGCTGAATTCTCTTTTCTGAGATCTGTGTAGTCGCAGTGGTACAACTCCTTCGTAGCGTCAATGGGACCGCAGTGGATCTTTGTGTCCCCCGTCCCTACCATGCAAATTAACAGGAGATTAAAAAAAAAAAAACGTCACACACAGTGTTACGCACCTTCCTCCCTCTACCCTTCCGCACCGCCGACCTTCACACCTCTTTTTCTGCGGCTGCAAAAAAAAAAAACACCACTCAAAGCCTGCCATTTCCTTCAGTCACGGGCTTCCACTTATCCCGCGTCCTACACAGCAAAACACCAAAACAAGACCGCTTTACTCTCCGTCTTCCATTGACACGACGACTGCTGTCGCTCCTGACAGGGACACAGACACTTCTCATTCCTTGCCTTCGCTGCAAACGCCCCGCCAAGCGACGCGCATCGCCCACCATGAAAAAGAGTATCTCCTTGAAGGAGTTCTCCACGACGCCGACGGTGTCGTACATGCTTAGCAAGGATGGTCACAACGTGGCCACGCCAGCGGACCCGCAGAACCGTCACGTGAACCCGCCCCCGCAGCCGCAGAAGACGGAAAAACCACGGCAAGCCCCGGTGTCTAACGCTGAAGACGAGATGTACGAGATGGAGTAAGCTGCCGCGCTGCTGTGAAGCAAACACGAGGGTACATGGAAGGGGGAGTGAGTTGGAGGTGGGAGTGGGTAGCTCCACCAACTTCATTGCACGACGCCGTACCGAAGCATGGAAGGTGGGGTTTTCCCTAATGCTGTACGACAAATCAACGGGGCCCACGAACAACAAAAACAAAATAGTTATCGCTTTCTCCTTTTAATTTCTGTGTCAATCTTTCTGATATATATGTGCTCATGCGTTTGCTAAGAGGCTCTCAGTTCCCTGATATGAATAGCCTCTAGCACATAAAAAAAAAGATGGGTAAATGTAAGGGGACTCAAGAGAGACTACGTGGGCTCTGCAGACGCTCCTCCCCCTCTACTCACTTTGCCTTGTCGTTGAGAGGATGTCGTGCTGGGGTGGTTGCTGCTGTGTATTACTATTGGCTGTGGTGTACACTGCTGCGCGTGTGCGTCACCGGCACTTTCCACAGCGGTGCGGTGCAGCAGGAAAGGGGAGCAGTGGGATCAGAGGGGGCGATAACTCTGCAGAAGGGAGGGCCGCAAAACGGTGTCGGATCTTTAGCTTCCCCTTTCAGTTGCGGGGTTTCCACTTCTCCATTTCTTTTTGTTTGCTTCTGCCCACACGTTTCTTTGAAGTTGGTGCTCGCGTGGCGCAATTGTGGAGAAGGCGGAGCAACACAAGCTGTGCAGGCTTGATGATTGAGAGTCTTCTTATCGTACCTTCACGCCTCCTATTCCCCCCTGTTTTTTTTTTTTGTTTTGCGGAGCCGACGACACTTTCTCGCTTCTTCACACTTCTTCCAGTCTGAAATCAGCGGTGCACGCATACATACACACACACATAGCAGACAAACAGCACACACAGCTGTGCTTTACCGTTGCTGTTTTCTTTTCTCTTCCTTCCGTCCGTTCCTGCGCGGTGCCCACCATCGTAATGAGCAGAAATCAAAACCGCAAAGGCGGTAACAAGCGGACGCGGCCAGATGAATGGAAGATGGACGCGCGCGACCCCGGCTCGCTGCACAACACAGCCTTTGAAACCTTCTATAAGGACAACGTGGTTCCCGCGTCGGAGTGGGAGGCGTTCATGCTGTGCCTGCAGACGGGCCTCCCGATGGCCGTGCGCTTTAACCGCACCGTATCACAGGCGGCCGCCATCGACGACTTCGTCTCACGCCACCTCTCTGACAACTTTGAGAGCCGGCGTCTCCCCTTCTTTCCTGACCAGCGTGCTATCCAATTCGCCGTCAGCCGTGGCGAGCTGAAGCGTCGCGCTGATCACAAAACCTCCAAGAAGATCGTCGCTGCGATGAACGAAGGCGGCTACCTGACCCGGCAGGAGACCGTCAGCATGCTGCCCCCGTTGGCACTGCAGGTGGAGCCAGGAATGAAAGTGCTTGATATGTGCGCAGCACCGGGCAGCAAGACATCGCAAATTCTCGAGTCTCTGCTCGCCGGTGACCCGGACCGCGGTGTGGTGGTAGCGAACGACGTCAATGCGTCCCGTCTCGATGTGCTGCACCACCAGACCGGTCGTGCCGCAGGGGCCCACATGCATCTCATCATCACGAACACCGACGCCACGCGCTTTCCGTTACTGCCAGTGGCCGATCGTTTCGATCGTGTGCTGTGCGACGTCATGTGCTCCGGCGACGGCACGCTGCGCAAGTCGCTCGACATGTGGCCGCGCTGGAGCACACTGCAGGGGGCGAACCTCCACCACTCGCAGAGTCGAGTGCTGCAGCGTGGCATGGCCTCGTGCAAGGAGGGCGGCATCGTTGTCTACTCCACCTGCAGCCTGAACCCGGTGGAGGACGAGGCTGTCGTCTCAAACTGCCTGGCGCAGTCGAAAGGGACGTTTGAGCTGATGGATTTGGCGCCGCTGCTGCCGGGTCTGATTGCGTCGCCTGGTATGACATCATGGACTCTCACCTCCCGCGACCTCAGCACCACACTGCACAACTACGAGGAGGCGAAGGCGTTCATGGAGGCGTCAACGGACCGGCGCGGCTTTCAGTACTCGCCCAGCATGTTTGCGAACACAGAACTGCTGAAGCAGCAGCACATCGAGCGTGCCTGGCGTGTGCTGCCCCACGCGCAGGACACCGGCGGCTTCTTCGTGGCCGCGCTGCGGTGCGTCGTACCGGTCCCCGAGGACGCGCGCGGGGCCACGGCCGCTGCGGAGGGCTCCAGCAACGGCGCTGGTGCGGCGCCGATCAGGCCCATCTCGGAGAAGCTGCGTGCCTCGGTGCAGAAGTCGCTGGCGCTGCCGGACGAGTTCCCCTATGATCACCTCGTCGTGCGAAGCGAGGAGGCGCGTGACCAGAAGATCTACCTCGCCAACGCCGACACGATCGCGCTGAGTCAGAGGCTGGGCAGCCGGGTGGTGCACGTGGGAGCTAAGGTCTTCGAGTCGGTGGTGAAGTACAGCAACGACAACCTGCGCTTCTGTGCGGACGGTGTGGCGGACCTCGTGCCATATCTCCCGCCCTCCTTCATCGTGCCTGTGGAGCCGTCGGTGCTGCTGGAGATGGCGGACGACACGCCAATGACATACAGCGACTTCGCCGCCAAGGTGGGTCCTACGATGGCGGAGCTGCCACCCAACTTTGTGCTGACCACGTCGTGGGCTACCGTCGGGCCGATCTACGTGGTGGCAGAGAAATCAGCGAAGCTGGGCAAGATCGTGGCGAAGGTTAAGGGGTGGCACGTAACACTGTGTAAGCTCACCCTCGGCATGCCGCTGGTGGAGGCAGCAGAGGAGGTGAGGGACGCGGACAGCAACGACGGAGAGGAGACGGCAGCGTAGTCGATCAACTAGTACACTAGTGTGTGTGTGTGTGTGTGTGTGTGTGTGTGCATGGCGCACCTGCCAGGTGAGCCGGTCTCTGTTTCTCTCTCTAAGTGAGTGTGCGTAGGCTTTTCTACGTGAACTTTTTGCGAGGGGAATGGCAAATTGACGTGACGACTAACGTGACGTGTAACGCGCGACGTTGACCACTGATTTATGCAAATACGTGTACGAGCGTGTTTGTAGAGACCACGATGGTTCATGTCGGTAAGAAATCTGCAAAAAAAGAAACGCTGAGGAAAGGCAAAACAAACAACATCGAGTTTTGGTTACCGCACTGCGACAGCTCCGTTGTTCACTGACGCAACGTGTCTTTGACACATATGTGCCGAAACATGCGCACGTGGCTGGTCAGTGAGGCGAGCAAAACAAAATAAAAGTGAAATGGATGAACAACAACACCGACAACGGGGAATGGAATTTGTTGTTTTTGAAGAAGACTGTCTGCGTGTGTATCTGTATTTGTGAGCTGTGGGACCCCGGGTGGTTCACCGTAGGCTTGACGGTACGTCTGCTTTGCTTGTTGTCGGCTTTCTTTCCCTTTCGTATCTCCGCGCAGTTAACACCTGCACACTACACCACTCAAAAAGAAAAGAAAAACCAAGAAGACGTCGTTCATTCCCTTCGCTTTCTCTTTTGATGGGAACGGTTCCAGTGGTTCTGAACACCTACCGGGTTTTTTTTTCTCTTGGAGTGTGCGTGTGTGTGGTTCAGGCTGTGTGCTTCAGCAACGGAAGGGAGGGAGGCGAAGAGGGCAAATCCCAAAAGTTCTGCCAGCTGACGGTCTACGCCGCCGCCGGTCCCACGCTGCACACTGGGAGGGTGCTGAACGCCGCTAATACTCCTCTCCTTCTTCCTTCGCTTTTGCTTCCCCCCATCGTATCTTTCTTTGACGTGAACCGCCGCGCTGTTCTCCGCGGCTCATCTACCACTGCGTCTCCGGCAACGTTGAAACACAGAGAACATCAAGCGACAGAGAAGACCGTGGTGGATCTTCTGCTTTTTTTGGGGAGGGCTTTATCACCTTATATAGCTCATCGAAGGTCGGTTGGGTGCGATTAGAGCGACTGAAACTCAAGCAATCACTCGAAGCACATAGGAGCCACATCGCTCCAACAGCGTTTGAAGGTGAATACGCGCGTATATATATATACATCTTTTTGTGTTCTGCTGCGGCACTTCTTTGCTCAGCTAGCAATAAGACTCAGGAAAAGAGATTTGTTTTTCTGCTCTTGAAGGTTTCTCTGGTGCTTTTTCTGGTGTCTCTCCCGCTGCGCTGTCGTCCTCCGCTGTGTTGTTCGGTGAAGAGAGGGTACAACTGCTCGTCCTTTCTTTTTCATCTCTGACACCATTGCTGTGCCTGTTGGCGACCCTCGCGACCACCTCGCTTTTTTCTTCTCTTTTTTGTTCTACTGCCTTGCACCAGCTTCACAACTTTGGGCAACCAACAGAGGAAAAGGTAAAGCAACGCTTACTTTGTTTTTTGTTGTGTACCCCACCCCTTGAGAGATCTTTTTAAGTTTGGAGGTCCACGGACACAACTGCACCTTTTTTCTGTAGCTCTTCTGTTGCTTGCGGGTACTTTCAATTGGCCGCGCAACATAGAAAGGAAAACTCCTTTATATATTTCGTGTGTTGTATTTTGTTTCCCACTGTGGACAACGACTGCTACTGCCTCAGCGTCCAGTAGGCTCTTGCCTTCTGCCTGATCTTGCGGTGCTGTTTGGTGAGGAGTATTCTGGTAAACGAGAGAAGAAAGTTGAAATAGGAAGAAAAGAGTGAGGTGCAGCTCTCTTTCTAGTTCTTCTTGGTTGTTGTTGGTTGTTATTGTTTCTCTGTGTGTGTCGTCTACACACGCACCGGCCTCTCACGTCTGGAGGCGGTGTTTGGTCGTTGTGTAATTCACCTTCTGTACCATTCGCCTGACTTTAACAATTTGCTTGTACTGTTGACTTGTAAAACGCACAAACACAAAGCAAAAAAAGAAAGAAAAATAAACAAAAAAAGGAAAGAGCACCTAAAAGCAGCAGGAGGGACGAAAAGCGTTTAATCTGCCTCTGCTGTCTTTAGCTGCCCGCTTAAAAAGAAATTTCGTCATTTGTTTGTTCACTGTTTTGATCCACCAAGGGAAATTCTGTGTTGCGGGTGGAGCTGAGAAAACAAGAACAGCTATTTTGTCTGTCTGTGCGTCTGTGCAGTCTTTCGTAGGTACCACGACAGCTGGCAAAGGAGTTCATCTTTCTGTTTTTTTTCTGTACAAAGCTCCAGTGTGAGAGAGCAAGACAGAGAGGGGACACGTGTGGCGGTGGTGTACGCGCGACGGTTGCGCTTGTGAGGCTCTCATTTCACCCCGGCGCTCGCTTTGCGCCTTGCATAGCAACCACCCCTACCCCTTTCTACCAACGAAAGGGCGAGGAAGAGAGGGAGGGAAAGCGCAATAAAAAAACACCCTCACGCGCACACAAATACAAGCCGGCTGCGGAAGAGGTACTGGTGCCAATGTCTACCAGTAAGGCTCTCGCTGAGTTCCGCGGCGGCAACGTCGAGGCCGCACAGTCCATCCTCGAAGAAGCCGCTAAGTCGCAGAAGGAGGTGAATGACCTGCTCGCCATCCACTGCCTGCGCGCTACGTTGGCTGCCATGAAGGGCAGCACGGACGTCGCCGGGGTTGTGGCGCAGCTACCTCCCGGTGAGCCAGTACGAGTGGTAGTGCAGAACTACTTAGAGGGCATTGCCGCCATGGCACGAGGGGATTTAGCCACCGCAGGGCGTAAGTTAGAAACCGCGGTGGAGCGCTGTGAGGGCTTTGCCGCTGCCATGGTGTGTCTTGCTGCCGTCTACTATACCACCGGGCGCTACGAGAAGAGCTACAAGGAGTACTGCGACACGCTGAGGATGCTAGGGACGGAGAAGACACCGCCGGTGGTGCGTGTGGGCATGGGTCTCTGCGCTTTCCGTCTAGAGAAGCCGGTGGATGCGCGCCGCATTCTCGAACGTGCGACACAAGTTCACCCCGACGACGAGCTCGCTTGGCTTGGTCTTCTCGTCGTGTATCTGGAGCTGCGCATGTTGCACCAGGTGCACACCACTGTCCTCCAGCTGAAGCGTCTCATGCCGCAAAACACCACCGTCCTGCTGAAGGTGTGTGACCTGATGTACTTCCGCTCGTTAGAGGATGGACGACTAAAAAGCTCCACGAGTCGGCTGCGCAGCCTGCTGAGTTACGTGCGTCACAGCGCGGCACCGGAAGAGGCGGCCCTCGTGGACTTCCACGAAGGGCGCCTCCTCCTGGCATGTGGGGAGGTGGCGGCCGCGCAGCCCTTGCTGGAGTCTGCGGTGCGGGCAAACCCCAACCTCGTCGCCGCACGCATCCACTACGCACGACTTCTGCTCTTCACCCACCGCGAGCGTGATGCAGAGGCGCTACTGCTCGAGGTGAACAGGACGTGGCCGAATGAGAAGGAGGTGTTGCAGATGCTGGCCGTGCTGGCCACGCGGGCTGGGCGGCACAACGACGCCCTGCGGTACAGCAAGACGCTCGCGATGAGTGTCGCACAGGGCGACGTGTATTCGTGGGCCCTCGCTTTCGTATGCTCACGTCTTGACACGGAACACAGCAAGCGGCTGTGCGCGCATGTGCAGGCGATCCAGCGGGAGCTGAAGCTGCCGCAGAGCTGGAAGCTGAGCGCGAACCTTGCGATCCTCGCCGAGGATGCGGAGGCCCTCCAGGGCATCGTTGACGCGGAGCTGGGAGCTGGCTTTTTAATGGAGAACACCGCTGTGGACGTGGTGTACGTCCCACTCCTCTACAACTTGGGCCTTCTGCTGGAGAAGAGCGATGCGGCGCGTGCGCGGCAGCTGTACGTCTACCTCGTCAAGCACCACAGCACCTTTGCGGCCCCATATTATCGTCTGTACCACCTAGCCCGGGCCGCCGGCCACCTCCACCAGGCTGTGGCGTGGATGCAGTGGCTGCTGAAGGTGTACCCGCAGGAGGCAACCGCGCAGACCTGCATCGCCCAGCTCTACATGGAGACGTCGAACGTGCGTGAGGCCCTCGCCATCTTTGAGAAGGTGCATGCTGCAAAATCGCGGCTGCCGGTCGCTCTCGCTGTCGGTGCCACCTCGCTGCGGGCCTGTCAGCAGTCCTCTTCGCAGTGGCCGAAGCTGCTGGCGTCGGCACGCAGCTTTTTCTTGTCTGCCCTGGCGAAGGATCCGCGGAATATTCTGGCTGCCCACGGCTACGCCTGCTGCGACGGCATTGAGGGCCGCCACGATGCGGCAGAGTCGATGCTGAACAGCGTGAGTGAGGTGACCCCGCTGTCGTCCACGCCGATGCACAACGTCGACTCGCACCGGGCCAACGTAAAGATGCTGAGTCACGGTTACAAGCAGGCGGCAGATTATTTTGTGAGGATGCCGATTCGCACGGCGGAGCAGGATGCGATGTACTCCTACTGCATGGCCGTAGAGGGGCGTTACGAGGAGGCCTTGAAGCTGATTGCGTCTGCCGCGGTGAAGGCACCTGGGGAGGACCCGATGCTGGTGTACAATACCGCGCTGTTGCACTTCATGGCCTTCGTGGACGGCCTGCGCGGCACCCGTGCGCTTACCGGGACGCAGGGTGAGAATTTGCTAGCCCACCTCGAAGCTGGTTTACAAGGAGCCCGACAGCTGGATGCGATGAAAGGTAAGCACGAGGTGATGAGCACGGCGAAGCGCTATCTGCGCTCGATCAGTGCCTACTGCGAGCGCCACCGTACCACGGTGAACACCCTTGTGGAAGCGGGTCGTGAGCGCGCAAAGGAGCTCGCGCAGGCTGCGGAGGGCTGGAAGCGTGTGTTTGCCGACCATCTGGCGGAGCAGCAGCGGCGGGCGAAGGAGGAGGAGGCGATAAAGCAGCAGCGTGCAGAGGAACGACGCCTCGCCGAGGCGGGCGTGCATCTACGGTTCGCAAAGAGCGACATGCGCAACCCCACGGTACTGCTGGATCAGGAT
The DNA here is from genome assembly GCA_900240985.1 of Crithidia bombi. Classification (NCBI taxonomy): domain Eukaryota; phylum Euglenozoa; class Kinetoplastea; order Trypanosomatida; family Trypanosomatidae; genus Crithidia; species Crithidia bombi. The sequence goes on along the minus strand of OESO01000032.1, from coordinate 90,368 downwards.
TTGTTGGCGGCCACCACGGCGGAGCTGATGAACAATCCCATGCCCGGCGAGGAGGTGCCTGCACTTATGATGGAAGACAAAATGCCGTAAACGGCCATTCGGCCTCTCGTACTCTGCGCGGTAGTCTGTCACGTGGAATCCGCTGTAGACTCAGAACAGATCATCTGCTCTCTGGGGGGGGGGGGCCGGGCGAGTGGTGCGTGGCGGCGCGCGTGTTGGAGGTGTTGTATATCCTATAGCGTATCGTTGGAACTCGTCCCGTGCGAGCTGAGATCTTTTTTTTTTTGTACACTTTTGCCGCATGGAGACAAATCACTGATTCATAAAAGAGTCGTAGAGGGAAGGGTGGGGGGGGGTGGAGGGATGTTCCAATGACGAGTGTGGGGACGGGTTGCGGGGACGCTGTCCCACACCGCTCTTGTGTTTCCCTTCACAACCCCCCCCCCACGTTTCTTCTGTGCTCGCTAGATGCGCCGGTGCGGGACTACGACGGCGCCTTTTCATGCGGCTGACTGATCGCTTCATGTGAGGGTGCCGCCCTTTCCTTCTGTTGTTTCTTCTTTCTCTTTTTGTTTTTATTTGTCGAGGTGGTGGTGCCGTGCAGGCTTCTGTGTGTTTTAGCGGGTCTCCCTGTGCTCTTCCCTGTTCTCCATTCTGATCACGTATTTTGTGAGGTGTGGTGCAGTTTCTGTGGCCTCAAACTGCCCTCTAAAAGAAAAAAAGAGTCGCAACAACAACAGCAACAAGTGGTGCGCTTGCTTTTCGTTTCTTCACTTTAGGGAAAAAGGAGAAGGAATATCATCGCAGATGGCGCAAGCCGTGCGCTTTACTGCTCTCCCTCACTCCCCTCTCGTTGGCTGCCACTCGCGGAGCGTGCTGATTCTCGCCCTTTTTGTCTGACTACTAACTGTGTGTCTTTTTTTTCTCGTGATGTTTTTTTTTTTGTACGTGCAGCAAAAAAGTGAGAACAGTGACGTAATGTGTGTAGGGTAAGGAAGCAGATGAAAGAGAACGCTGTGAGTGAGGCTGTGGAGGCATCAGATGAGGTGTTCACTTCGTACCTTTACGCTTCTCGTCACCCGGGCGGTCAGCTGAACAAAGGTCACGAAAACGCTCAGTACACAAAAATGGAGCATGTGGACTCTCGCCACCTGCTCCATTTTTGTAGTGCACTTACGGCAGACAAGCGCGCGAGGTTATCTCCTTTGTAAATTCCTCCTCAGTAGCCGGCCTTAGCGACGCATGGGTGGAAGCGAAAGGAGCTGCCGTGTTTGCCTGCAACGCTGTGGCTGCCACACTCGCCTCACACCCTCTTCTTCCATAATCACCATGTTTTTCGTTCTTTCGCTTCCATCTTCTCCTTTCTTCACACGGTTGTGTGAGCACTACATTGTTGTGTTGTTGGTGTGTGTGTTTGCAGTAAAAGCGGAGCTCAGTCGAGGGAGTCGTCGCAAAAACAATAAAAAGGAAAATTAACAGAAGAGACAGATAATAAGCAGTCCCCAACACAACGGGAAGGCCAACCACTTCGCAATGACTGACCAAAGCGCCTATGGTGGTCTCTTCCAGGACCCCCCTTATCTGTCCTCGGATGCGGATCCGCAGAAGACGGACCCGTACGACAGGCAGGACTGCATCCCTTCTCGCTACCTGGGGAAGAGCATGACCGTGGGAGGCCGCGTCCCGCCTGGCGACCTGCCTGACGCGTACTTCGACAAGCAGTACCTCACGCTGGCCTCCGCCGAGCAGAACGGGGGAAAGCCGGTGGGCTACGACGAGGACAAGTGGAAGAAAGCTGCCGCCGAGCAGCACAAGAAGAACGCCGTCTCTGACAAGGAGTTCCGCTACTCTTCCTATCCGCAGAAGAGCACCGGCCCTGGAAGCTACTTTGGGTGCTTCCAGGATAAGCCCTACGAGTACATGACGGAGCCGTGGGACGAGGGGTCGAAAAAAAGGAAGAGAGGCAAAAGCACCGCCAAGAACACGGAGGTGGAGAAGACGCACCTGCCCAACATCAAAACCAGCCGCCCAAAGAAAGGCACATACGGTTACCCGGGTCTGCTGCTTGAGAACCCAACGTACAACGAAAATTGGAAGGCCGAGCATGACGCGGCGGAGCGCGAGGCTGCAAAGCGGGCACAGCGGGCCGCCGCCGGTAAGCCGCTCGGCCCGCCGCTGCGCATCTCTGGTGTGAGCCGAGCCTACCTTGATGAACAGCCCAATACCGGCGTGTCGGGCGTCTACGCGCAGTACATCCCACCGCAAGACTCGGCCGCTGCGAAGAAGCGCAAGTCGAAGAAGGCGGCTGATGGGGCCGCAGGGGACGCTCCGGCGGCGCGACATGAGAAGCCGTTCATCGCCAGTGCGAGCCGGTCCGGCGAGCAAGGCTGCATCAACTCTTTTCCTAACATGTGGGTGAGCCCAGATGACGTGAAGCCCTCCAAGGCGGCCCAGCAGCGGCAGGCACAGAGGGAGAAGGAGGAGGCTGCCCGGGCGGCGAAAGCACTACCGGTGTGGAAGCCCAACTCGTTTGAAAAGACCTCCGTCATTTCCTCGTGCCTGCGCCGCTTTTATTAGTGATAAGGTGGGCGTGTTACTGTCTTGAGCTGGGTGAACACTATTTTTCCTTTTAACTTTCTTTGTTGTTGTTGTGGTTGACTTCACGCTGCTCTGTTGGATGTACAGTAGTTCACTCCTTCTCCCCTTGAGCTTTCTTGATCAGAAGACGCCACCAGCGTCTCTTGCTTTCCCTTCACCGTACTCTGATTTGTACTCTTTTTTTGTGTGTACACCTCTTTCTCCCTTTCCCGCGCATGTATTTTGCTGAGCGCCTGTGCAGTCCGACACTGTCTATACTGTGTTTTTGTCGTTTCGTATGTTCTTTATCGCGGGAGCGTGAGGGAGGAGGTGTGTGTGGCTTCCACCCTTCCCATCTTTTTTCTGAGGACCCATTGCAACCACTTACGGTGACGGCACCATTCCACAACTGAAGCCCTGTTCGAGCTTTCTTTTTTTACTCAGCGGAATATATATAAAAACAGAAACAAAGTGTGGAGAGACCAATATACGGGTGCCAAAAAAAAAAAAATGTTGGACGTCAGCTGAGCTGTGAAACTCGTCGGTTTGGACGCTGGAGCACAACAGCGTAGAAGGACGACGGATTCTTCACTCTTTGCGGTTACGTGTTATCGGAGTTCTCGTGGGCTTGTGAGGGTTGCCATGGCCTCGCTTTCGTGCTGCTGATATGATCACCCTTCCTCTTTGCTACGTCTTTTTTTTTTTGCCCCTCTTGCTTTTTTCCGCTTCTCGTTGCCTGTGCCAACAATAGGTTGGATCTTTTGGTGACCTGTGCACTGTAGCTCTCTTCTCTTGGCGCTCCCACATAAACTGGCGGAAGAGATAGCGTGAACACACGAAGAAGAAAAAAGGAAATCACGACTGTAGCGTGTGCCTGTGTGTTCCAACGTCTTTCCATTCGCTGCAGGATTTGACTTGACACCCGTTTCACTTCATTTCCATTACAAATATTCCTAGTGTTGCTTTTATTATTACTACTATTATTATACAACGGCACAGCTTTGTTGTAGAGTCTTTTTCCCCTACTTCTCCTCTCCATTGTAATTTATCTCTCCACGTTTCTTCTCTTTTTCCGTGTCTTTGCAGGCTCCCTCGCCCTCCCCCCTTCCCAGGTGATACAGAAAAGAGGAACGGTAGCAACCACCACCACAGTAAACACACTGCAAAAATACACGCAAATACACAGAGCTCTCCATTTTTGTATAAGGGTGAAGTGACACCATGGCCCAAGTCGCTGATGAGTCACGTGCGATGGAAAGTGAGGTGTTCCGTAGCAAGTACCGCCGCATCAAGTCGATTGGCCGTGGCAGCTTCGGCGAGGCGGTTCTCGTGCGGTCGAAGGCGGACGGCAAGCGCTATGTCGCGAAGGCCATCGACTCGACCTCCATGACGTCGAAGGAGAAGCGTGATGTGCAGAATGAGATTCGCATCCTGTCTGCCGTGGATCACCCAAACATCATTCGCTATCACGAGCACTTCGAGGATGGGTGCCTGATTTTTATCATCATGGAGTACGCTGATGGCGGCGACCTGAACTCGCGCATCAAGGAGGCAAAAAAACAGGACCCGCCGCAGCCCTTCGATCCAAATCTGGCGATGTTCTGGTTTCTCCAAATCTGCATGGCCCTCAAATACCTGCATGACAACCACATTCTGCATCGCGATCTCAAGACAGCGAACGTCTTTCTTACCTCGAAGAACGTCGTGAAGCTGGGCGACTTTGGAATTTCGACCATCCTGCAGAACACCATGGCGTGCGCCAAGACGGTGTGCGGCACGCCCTACTACTTCTCGCCAGAGCTGTGCCAGAGCAAGCCGTACAACAACAAGAGCGACGTGTGGGCTCTCGGCGTGGTCTTCTACGAGACCCTCACCGTGCGCCGCCCCTTCAACGCCAAGACGCTAAAGGATCTCCTCAAGAAGATTATGGTCGGCCAGTACGACCCGATCCCCAACACTGTGCCGGTAGAGATGCGTTCCCTGTGCGCCAGTCTGCTGCAGGTGAACTCCATGCAGCGTCCGAGTATCAACCGTATCTTAGAGAGCTCCTACGTGCAGAACACCCTGCGCTGTTTCAGCGAGGACCTTGCGCGGCAGGTGGAGCGCGACAAGCAGGAGTTCGAGGCGAAGCAACGCAGTGAGCAGGAGAAGCAGCAACAGCAGACACAGCAGGAACAGCAGCAGACACAGCAGCAGCCGCGCGAACCGGTGGTCGAGCAGCCGGCCGAGCCCGCGAAGCCGCAGCTGAGTGAGCGGGAACAGATGGCGATGCTGCGCGACATGGACCGTAGCAAGATGAAGGCGATGCTGGCAAAGCAGGCCGCAGAGGAGAAGGCTGCTCCGGCTGTGGCCTCCACACCTGCCTCCGAACCTGCCAGCCACCCAGACGTCGATGACGATGGCGACTACATCGCGCAGAAGAACGCGATTGTGAAGCAGACGAAGGACATTGTTGGTAAGTCGAACCTCGGCGGCCATCCCGAAGAGTTTGGCGATGGCCCCGCCGACAGCACACCACAGGTGGAGACGATCACGCTGCCGAATGGGCAGACGGTGCTGGCCCGCGACGCCCGCAGCCATCTGGAGAAGGAGATGGGTGCTGACCTGCTGGATCGTGCGGTGGAGATGTACAACGCTGGTGCAATGAGTGGTCTCACCAACTCAGAGGTGCAACACGAACTGAACGCGCTGGTGGGGCCGAAGTTTGCTCACAACTCCAACGCCATCACGAAGCTAGCTGTGTGGGAGGGCAAACAGAAGGTGATTAGTGCGTAAGAGGTGGGGTGACTGGTGATGCGCCCTTTGATGTCTCTCTCTCTCTTTCGCGTTGAATTGCTTTGTGCATTCCCTGTCTTTGGTATTTGGTCTTTTGCCGTCGATGTCCATGCTTCATCTCCTCCTGCGTTTGGCGGTCGTACCGCGTAGTCCCACTCTTTTTTTTTTAGTGGCTCCGTCTGCTTGCCGATCACAAAGAAAACAGCAAACAGGGGGAGGGGTGTTTTTTTTTTTTTGCTTAATGTACGCCGTGCAGAGGGAAGACACCTTTTTTTTTGGTTTTCATTTTTCGTTACTGTGTTTCTCTCATGTCTGCGGTCAAGCAACCCTCACTTCTCGTTTCTGTTTTGTTTCCTGTCTTCTCACAGCCGTGGGGTCGCAAAGCTCCTTGGAGCGCGTGCACGTGTGGGTGGGGCGGGTATGGGGGAGGGACGAAGCGCTCATGGTGGGAGTAGGCGAACATGCGCTAGACAAGTCTCTTCTCTGCGAGTAGGTGGGTATGAGATTGAGGGATATGTTTCCACTACAGGAGAAGAGGTTTCAATAGAGCACGGTATGTAAATACACACAAACACATATGTGCGTCGGTGCAGCCTTTTCGAGGCCCACCCCCTTCTCTTTTTCCCCTCCTCTCCCGCCCTTCTTTTCCTCGGCACCTTTGGTTGTACGATGTTTCCCTCTTCTTATTCTGTTTTTCTTTTGGGTGTGCTGTTTTCCTTCTCATTTCTGTTACCTGTTTTTGTCAAGCCTTCGCTCTTCTACAAGGATGTCTTTTCTTTTGTTTGTTTTGTGGTCTTCAGTGGAGTAGGCTGTCAAATGTGATTCTCTGCGTTGCCTTTTCTCCTGGCGAGCTGCGGTTGCGTGCTGATGTGCGTGTGTGAAGGAACTTGGTTCTTATAACCTCTGATGGTAGGATGTCGATATACATAAGAAAGGGTGACGCAAGCGTACCAGTGCCCTTTCCCTGCCAGACATTTAAGCGGAAAAGTGGGCGGGTTGGGTGCGCGTCGTGTGAGGACGTGGCGTCGTTGGTGCTGGTGTGTGTGTGTGTGTGTGTGCCGCGCTGTAATTTGGTGCTGCGGCACCTCCTTTTTTGCTTTTGTTTTTGTTTGCTGGTTATCTACCCCGTGTGTGGGTGCGTTCTCTCTATTCATCACGTCTTTTCCCTCGCATCTCCTACTACCTTTTTGTTGCTGTTTGCCGATGCACTTTCAAATGGCTTTGCACGCTGACCACCAAACGACGTTCTTGCTGCGGCCGGTACTGCGGGAAGCTGCTACTTCCCTCACGGGTTCCTATACTTCCTCACTACCCATCCCCCTGAGCCAGATCTTTATCCATTTTCACTTCTTTCCACCCAGTGCGAGCGAGAGACTCTCTGCTCGTCTTTTTTTTTTACTTTTAGCTGCGCCCGCCTGTCGCGAGTCGACGGGCCGTTTTTTAGCTTCCACCTTCCGACAAGGCACTCCGCTGCAGACATATCCTAGACGGGCGGCTAGGAGGCCCCTCTTTGTCACTGCTGACGCTCCCTTTGGGGTATTTGCCTTCTTTCTCAGCTGTGGGTGCTGTAACCACCCTCTTACTGGTTGAGGAGGTGTTGCCATGATGTATCGCGATCGCATTCGGGTTCGTCCTGCTGGCGGCCGCCCGTCGTCCAATTCGCACGATGACGGCGTCGCCAGCCACAGCGTGAACAGGGATTCCGCTGGTGCCTTCCGCGCCCGCTACAACGTAGGCAATTCCTTTGCCTCGTCGATGGTCCGGTCGCACCGCAGCGAGGCGTCGCCGTCAGCTGACGATGCCCCGCAGATGTCGGGCGAGGTGTGGCGGTACTTCACGCGTATCGCCCAGCTTGCCCGCGAGACCGTAGGCGGCGTCTTCGGCGTCTTCCAAGGTCGCCCTGTTAGTGAGGAGGGGCTGGCCGCGACGTCGAATCTGTCCCAGCACGAGACAAGTGCGTTTACTGATGGGGTCCCTCTCTCTTCTCCCGCGGTGCCACCCAATACGCCCTACTGCACGGCGCCTGCCGCAGCACCGTTGCCACCACTTTCTAACTTTGCCCAGCCAAAGGGGGAGCGCGTGCGTGGGGGAGAGCCGGCAGATCCGTGCACCTCCGGCACCATCGAGCGTCGTCGTCCCCAGCGCAACTACAACGACTCCTACAACCCTAACCTGAGCATGCAGTTTCGCGACAGCCAGACGGCGTACCCGGTGGAGGCGGTTGCCGCTCCACCGCGTGCGGTGGCGGCCTTCGCACCCCCCGTGCGAGAGGCTCCGCAGTATCAGATCACGGTGAACCAGTACTTCGCCGCTCCTGAACGCAGCCCCTACGCGTTCGCGGCGCCGCCGGAGCTCTTTGCGCCACGCGCGAGTGCGGCTGACGTGCCCGGATACCGCCCACGTGTGAGTCTCCTCACCATCCCGTCAGCCGTCCGCGCACACGCAAAGCGGGAGCGGCCGGCGATGTCAGACAAGGCAGCAAAGGCGGCAAAGGCGCAGCCCACCGCCTCGGCAGCGGCGACAATGGTCTCCGACGTGTCCCTCAGCAACGCGCCATCGGCAATTCCTTTCGGGTCCCCGGAGAATTCGCTTACCGTTCCCATCTCCACCACAACGCGTGACAAGGAGAAGCCGATGGCAGGGTCAGCTGCAGCGCCTGCCACGAAGGCAGGCGAACCGGCCAGCGCACCCCAAGCCGCGCCACTCTTTGGTGCCAAGGCAGCGGGAGCAGCACCCACTTTTATTTTTGGTCCGAAGCCGGCGAGTGGTACCCCCGACTTCACCACCGCGACGCCGTTTGGCGGCTTTGGCAAGACGACGGCGCCGTCTGCCGTGGAGCCGAAGGGCGACGACAATAACAAAAATAAGGACGAGGACAAGAAGAGCGCTAGCGGTGCTACAGGGACGACAGCTGCGGGTGATGCCAACGCTGGCACGGCAGCCAATCCGACCTTCTCGTTCAGCAACCCGGCTCGGACGACGCCGTCCTTCACCACACTTGCCTCCACTGCCACTGTCACCACCGGCGGCATCACTACCGCAGCGCCAGCTCCGTCCACGAACCCGCTCTCCTTCAGTCCGCAGCCGACGGAGAAGACGGCGGGTGCGCCAACTGCCAATGCGACGACCGCGACACCGGCAACGAACGCCGCAGCGACGAAACCAAACCCCTTCTTTAAGGCCGGCCCTCCTGCTGTCATGCCGGATGACGATGGCTTCGCATCTGGCGCGGACAGCGACGACGACACGAATAGTTTCGCAAAGGCAGGCAAAGCCGGGAATGCGGCTCCCGCCAAATCACTTGCCTTCTCCCTCAATGCTACCGGCCTTAAGCCGGCGTTTGGCAGTGCTTCCCCACCACCTACGACGACCACCACCCCACCAGCGCCTTCCTCGTCTTGCCCCTCCTCCCCGCCGGCGCCGTTCACCTTCGCGACAACAAAGCCTGCAGACACATCGTCGTCGCCGACTTCCGCTCCGGCCACATCAGCGGCCCCTGCCGCTCCTCCCTCAAACAGCTTCTTCAAGGCCGGCCCGCCTGCCGTAATCGCGGACGACAGCGGCTTCGCTTCCAACGCAGAAAGCGACGATGACACAGATGGCAAAAGCAATGCTCAGAAGACAAATATCAACTCCACGGCACCTACTACCGCCGGGGTGTTTTCCTTCAAGCCAAACGTCAGTGCGCCTAGTACGACGTTCGGTGCTTCAGCGACGAAGTTTGGGGCCACCACCGGCACCAACGGCCCTGCTTCCCCATTTACGTTTGGCGCGGCATCGACATCGACGGCAGCGACCCCGGCCACCCCCTTCAAATTCGGAGCTTCGCCGACAGCGAGCGGATTTCCCAGTGCTTCGCCCTTCGGCTCTACTGGTGCCTCCTCGCTGTTTGGGAGTAGTCAGGGACTCAACTTTTCCTTTGCAAATCCCAAGTGAGGTGGTGACAAACGCAGCCCAGCGGCGCTTCACGAGCTTGTGAGGTGTGTATGTGTGCGCGTGTGTGGTCTTCACGGTGTGAAAGAACTCTTCATCAAATCGTAGTGCGCAAGAAGGCGCCGTGAGTGACCTTTTTTTTTTTCTTGCTATGAGGTTTACTTTCCCTGTTGTTGCAGTCTGATAGACAATTAGTGCACTCACGTACCTAGATTATGCATTAGTGTTTTTTTTCTGTGTGTATTTATGGGTTTCTTGAGAAGAGGCAGTTGTACCCCCATTCATAGATGAACAATGCTTCCTTTCTTTTTCTGTTTCCTTTATTGGCGAGACCCTTGTTGCTAATCATGGTGGCTGATTGTGAAGGTTGAGTGCTGCGTCTGCGCGGAGAAACACGTTGTTATTCTCTGCAGTGACGGTTTTGTGGGCGTGTCTTTTCTTGTGTCCTCTTATCCTTTCCTTTTTTTCCCGTGCCCCCATGACGGTCGTGCATCCGGCAAGGGGAGCTCTTAATTAGCTTTAATAACCACAAAAACGCATCGAATGTAGGGAAGGAGGAATGGAGAAGAGTAGGGGGAGGGGATGGGGGTTAGGCGAATCGATAGATTCCCTTTCGACCCTGAACCAGCAACCTCGCACACCCCTGCCTTTTTTCTCTTCATGTTTCTCGCTGTGCACAAGCTAATCAAGGGAGAGAAGATTCAGGTCTGCACTGCCCTCGTTGCTTTCATAGGCAGCTTCGGATGGATGGAAACAGTGTAGGCGCACTCGAAGCGACGCAGCCGGCTGGTATAAACTCCCCCCTCTCATCTGAGGCACGGTGTTCTGTGGCTTCTGTGGTAGCGTGTTTGTTACACTCGCTTAAAGTGGCTTAAAGACGTACGTACCGTCATCACTGTCATCATCGTTGTCTTCGTACTCGTTCTTCTTTTTTTTTTCTTATTCTCTTCTTGTATGATTTCATTTGCGTTACCTGTTGTCCCCCCTCATCACTGCAGCCCCAGTGGGGCCTCTGCGTGCAACTCCCCACAACTCTTTGGCTCTCGCTCTTCCTTTTGATTATCTCCTTCAAAAAAAAAAACACAAAAACAACAGCAACAGATCCCAATAACAACACGAAAAGCGAAAGCCTATCGCTTTTTTTTCCCCTGTCATCTGTTTTTTTTTTCCTGTTTTGATACCGCTCTTCTTTCATCGACCGTCATCTCGCACAGCTGCCGCAACCCTTCCACACACCCTCAAACAAACGCACAAACGCGAATATAACCTGCATCTTTCTCTTTCATTGTTTGGCAGCTGCGGCGCTGTGATTATCTCTTTTTGCGTCTCGTTTGTTTTTATTATTGGTCTCTCCGCTCCTTTGTTGAAAAAAACACCTTTTCTATTGATCCTGGTTAACTCATTTGCCTTTGGACAGCAGACCTTCCACGCGTCCGTGCAGCTGGACGACAAACTCTAACCACCCCCGCAGCAAGTCAGCCATCATGATGTCAACTGCCGCCAAGCGGGAGGAAATTCAGCTGAAGCTTCAGGAGCTGCGGGAGAAGCGGGATCGGGAGCAGGCCGCCTTCGATGCCGTTGCCGCAGCACATCCAGAGATGTCAGCACAGGAGATTGCAGCACTGGCCCACCAGCAGGCTGCTGAGACGGTATCACGGAGCCTCCTTGTGGACGGCACCGAGGTCTGCGTAGGGGATCGCGTGACGGTGAAGGACGACGTACAACTCCTGCGCCGTGCCGACCGCGGCTTCTTCGGACCGGATGTGCTGAAGCCGGTGTACCTCGGCGAGCGTGGGGAGGTGCTGCGAGTGATGCCGTCGTTTCAAGGCAAACCTGCCGTTGAACTGCGCTTTGCCGACGGCGCTTCGAGAGTCTTCTTCACGGAGTGTATCGAGACGGACGCGGCACGGGGCGGCGCGGGTGGCGGCAGTCCGCTTGTGCCTCGTCGCGATGCTGGCCGTGCCAACCTCGCTGATGTCCCCATCTTTGTGCCTCCCACGAAAGCACCGCCGCCACCCCCGAAGGTAGAGACGATGCCCGGGTGGGACCAACTCGCGATGCCGCATCGAAAACCGGCGGGCGGGCTCGCCAGCGGAGCAGCGGCTACAGCGGCCTTCGTGCCACCGCCTCCACCGCCCTCGGTGTCGGCCCTCCGCACGAGGGAGCCGCCCACGTTAGTCGCATCTAAAGGGTCAAAGCCCTCTTCGTCACCGCCGCCTTCGCAGCCTCTGCAGATGTCAGCCGACGTCCCAACCACTACGACAACCGCCACCAAGGCATCAGCTCCGCCGGCGAAGCAACAAGCGAGTTCGCCCATCGGCAAGGAGGTTCCTGCGCAGGTGCGTGGGTCCGCGTCGTCCGCAACGCCAGACACCTCGCTTGCCTTGGCACAGTCATCGTCGTCGTCCTCCGCCATTCCCATCATCAAGCGACCCCCGATCCACGCCTCCTCCTCGTCATCGAGCCCACACGCCTCTCACCACCACTCCGCCGCATTACAGTCCGCTGCTGCCTCCTTATCGCACAATGACGACGACAACGTCAGTGCACCGTTGCTGCACGTCGAGACGGCGGAGTTGCTGGTGCGCGCCGCAGACGGCACGGAGGACGCCGCGGCCGTGTCGGAGCGCCAGCCCACACAAAGCTCATCCACTGCAGGGAAGGGCACTGCCACGCTGCAGGGGGCTGTGGCACCAGCTGTAAGAGAAGCGGAGGGTCATGAGTGTGACGAAGAGAAATCAAACGGCGTGGCTGACCGGCAGCTGCCACAGGCATGTACAACGACGGCTTATCAGGCGAAGTACAAGTTGCAGGACGACGCGTCCCGCATCCCACGGCGGCAGTCCTCTACGGTCTCCAGCGGAGGGACGCGAACTTGCTGGGTGTGCGGACTGATAAAGGCGGATGCGGCACTTTCCGAGCCGGTGCGTGTTGCCTTCCAATCCCAGTGCACCGCCATGCTCTCTCTCTTCGCCGTTCTCACACGCAAGCTGCAGTGGGACAAGTCGCAGTCTACGGCGTCGCGCCTCTTCACCGAGAAAGGTATCGAAATCAAAGCGGCCAGCGCCGTGCGAAACGGCATGCGCCTGGTGGCCACCACGGGCTGCGAGTATTGCCCTGCGGCCCACCCGGATGCCTTCACTGCCGTCCCAGAGACGTGTCCGACACCTCCTCCCGCTCCGCGTTTAGGTGACGCAGCAAAACGGCCAGAGGCGTCCACGTCGTCGTCGTCGTCGTCGACACCAGCGGCAAAGAAGGCACCCATGGTTGTGCAACGCAAGCCGTCCACTGGTGAGGCAGCCTCAGCTGGTGCTGCGCGGAGTCCCAAACACAGCACCCGCCTCCCTGTCTCGCTCTCATCTTCGTCGAATAAACCGCGGCACATCCGCGTGTACGAGAACGGCCTTTATGACGACAACATCTACCATACCGTGACGGTGCGGCCGACCTACAAAACTCTCACAGCGTTGAAAACGACCATCACGCGTGAGCTGCAGTGGCGAGGCGGGAAGAAGGTAGACATTCTCTTCGACGCCTGCGGGGCGGAGATCAGCGACCTCGACGCGATCTGCGATGGGGACGTCGTGGTAGCGTCGGCAGGGGACCGGTTTGTTATTCCCTATCCCAACACCGCCATGCACCTCGAGGCAATTAAGCTCTCAGAGCGGTTGGACCCGTTGCGAAAGTGCTGAGTGAACCTTCTTTTCTTTTTTTTTTTACTGCGACGTTGTCTCTTTAGACTCTGACGGCGAAACGGGTGCTGAAGCTTCAAAGTCGATTTGGAATACGAGAGATTCAATCGCCCAGTCATTTCTTTCTCTCTCGCTGTGCGTGTGCCTGGAGAAGAGAAGGCACCAGCACGCCGTAAGTGACGCGTTGTGCCGTTTTGTTCTTTGCCTGCTGTCGTTTTTGCTCGCTGTGCATTGAAGGCCGTGGAGGGGAGGACAGCAAAATGAACACCAACCACTGCCAAGAAAAGAAAGAAATATATAACGTTGCCTCCTGAGACAAAACAGCGTGTTTGTGCTGAAAGAAGAGCGGAGTTTCCTTTCATTCGTCCATAGGCAGCATGCGGCATGTTAGCAACGCTGATTACCGTTGGTGCTGCGGCGCACACCTTGGCAGTGGTGAAGGACCGACGTTGCGGTTTGCAAAACACTCATATTTGCCTGTTGACCTTCCCTACCTCTCTTTGGTTCATCGTCGTCTCCTTTTTTTTTCTCCCACTGCGTCGTCCTCGCGCGATTCCACCGCTCATCCTTCCACGCCTTTATCACACACGTTCACGCACAAAACCACGTCGTGGAGGAACACGCAGCGCCTATTGCACACCAGGTGCTGTACCACCGTCTCTCTGCAGTAGCTGACAGGAAGACAAAACACGAAGAAGAAACAGAGCGTTTGCCACACACACACACAGACACACACATTCATTCACGCTACTTCTACAATACAGAACGTCGTAATGGAGGGCAGCGTGGACTCTGTGGAGTTCGCCACCGCACAAGCGTGTGTGAAGCCAAATGTGAAAGCGTCGCAGGCGCTGCGGAATGCCACAAAGGCGTTTTCGATGGAAAACAGTGGCGAGGTGGTGCAATCGGTGAATGCCCTGATTCAGAGTTTCCTACAGAGCGCGCTGCCGTCCACGCCGAACTGGACAAAGGTGTACACATTTGGCTCAAGCGGCCTTGGCGCTGCGATCGCAGGCAGTGACATCGATTTGTATGGTGAGACCTCCTTTCCTTTCTCTCCTTCCCTCCCTTCATCGTAACCTAAGCTCCCCTCTCCCTTCTTGCGCAGTTCTCCTTTGTGGTTTGCTATCGCTGCTGGGCAGCTAACGTGGTGCTCTGTTGTTTCGCTCTCTTTCTTCCTCCCCCTTGTAACTCTGGGGCCGTCTCTTCTTCAACTGCTTCTCTCCTCACCCCCACCCCCACTCCCTCTCTCTTACTGGTGCACCCTGGCTGCTGCAAACCCCATGAGTCCTTCCACGCAATCTTCAACTTTGCCGTGTGTCGCCGCTTTCCCCCAACGTGTTTTTGTGTGGGTGCTGCGACGTCGCCGCCGTCTCCCCTCCCGTCTCCCTTCTCCCTTCTTTGCTTTTTTTTTTCCTCTTTCGCTGATGAACTCCTGCTGCGTTGCTGATGATCTTCACCACCGACACCATTTAAACACACACACACACACACCTGATACACACACTCTCTTGAGTGTCCACATATTCCTCTAGGAGTAGATGTGCGTTATGTTCCTCCACCATCGACATCACTCTCTTCTTTACCCAACTCCCTCGGTTTCTCAACGGGCGTCTTGCCGACCTTGTCGTGGTGACGTCGACTCTTGTGCCGCTTCTCAAGTTCACCCATCGCGGCGTGCACGTCGATCTCCTCTTTGCCTCCGTCGATCTCGCCGAGCCGCCAAGCAATGCGGAGCTGCTGCGTGATGACTTCGTCTTGCGTGTGTCGGAGAACAGCCGGGCCACGGTGAATGGCATCCGCACTATCTTGGAAATACAGCGTCGGCTGCCCCTGCCGCAGGAGAGCTACGCTTGCGTCCTACGCGCCGTCAAATACTGGGCTACGCGGCGGCAGGTCTACGGTAACCTGTACACCTTCCCGAATGGGGTGTGTCTCGCGATTATGGTGGCTCGTGCTGCGCAGCTGGCCCCCGTGCAGGACGCCAGCGCGTTGCTGCGATTTTTCTTTGCATTGTACGTGCGGTGGCTCTCACGGAGTCCGCGCATCGCGCCCATCACCATCGTCTCACTAGAGGAGTCCGAACCGATGGCGTTTGTGCCGGGAATGGCGCGTGCGTGGGACCCCGCAGAGAACGCAGACGACCTCCTCCCTGTGCTCAATCCTGCCCGTCCCACCATAAACGCCGCCTACACCGTCGGCCGAAGCGGTCTGCAGCTGTTTTACAAGGAACTGCTGCGCGCGCATCAGCTGCTGGAGAGTGCGGCTTGCCCGGCATCTGCATCTGCGTCGGTGAATACAGCAGCCGTGCCACCTTACGATGTGCTGTGGCGACCGTACAACATACTGGAGGAGTTTTGCTTTTTCGTTGGAGTCCACATTTGCAGTGTGCATGAGTCGGCGGCGGCGTGTGAGAGTGCACTGAACGCGTGGAAGGGGTTTATTGAAAGCAAGCTGCGCATCCTTGTATACGCGCTGGAGTGTGTGGCGGAGGTGCGGCCCTTCCCCAGGGCCGTCGTTGACCAGCCGGGCGGGGAAGTTCAAGAGGACGGCCTCACGCTGCGGAGATCATCGCGGGCGTTCTTCTTTGGGGTGCGGAGCGGTGGCAAGGAGCTGCACCGCAGTTTTTTTGAGAAAGCCCTGCGAGAATTTGAGTACGCCGTAGAGGTGGGCACCTCGCAGCGGCACAGCTTTGTGCGGGACGAGGCCAGCATGCGAGGCCCGTGGTTCTCTTTCTCTTCAAAGAACATAGCAGCAACACCCGGTTCAGCGCTGTACGCCTTACACACCGCATGTGCTGAGGCGACGCGGACGACTGGCTGAAGTGGCTTGCCCTCTTCCCTCTCTCCCCCTCAGCTGTTTGGCTCTCCACTCGGGATCCCCTCACCCCCATCCTCTTTTGCGTGACTGCTGCATTCCAGCTGGGACGGGGGAAAAAACAAACAAACAGACAAAAAAAAAGACATGCGCTGCAGAGCCGAACTGCATGCGCTGTGTCGTGGTAGGGGTACTCCTCCCTCCGACTTTCTCAGCTGCCTTCCAGAACAGAAAAATGAAGAAAACCGAAAAAAAAATGATCACGCTGACGGGCGTTGCTGATTTTGACTTCATGTTGCGTGAGTTATGCAGCACAAGGAAGTGTGCTTCGTTGTCCGGTTTGCTGCTGCTTTGGCGGAGCGTGGAGCAAGCTGTGCCATGTCTGCGTCATGTATGCGAGGCATGATTGGCGGAGTTCAGCCAACAGCGAAAAAGAACAAAAAAACAGAAATGAGGAGGCTCTGTGAGCGGGCGAAACCTCTTGCGGCAAGGATATGTGTGTGTGTCTCTCTTGATGCCTCTGGAGGTATTTCTTTCAAGCACCGAATAAGAGGAAAAATGCTAAGGGACCGTCTTAGGAGTGCTTCGAGTCTCAGGACAGTTCGTCGAGGGCGACGACTAATAAAAAAAGGGCCAGGAGAGAAGCTGGCTCGGTCTGCCGGTGTTAGACCATTCATTCTGCTTCGTTGAACTGCTGTAGACTTCACCTCCGACTCCTTTTTTCCTTGCGGCGTGGTGGACGTTTTCTTTCGACGGACGCACATGCATACGCGTGCGTGAGTGCTTCCGTACATCTCGCTCTCCCAGCAGCTTTCAACTCTTCCTGTGTCTCCTCTTTTTCGCCCTTCCTCCTTCACTGCTGCGCGTGTGCACGGCTGCCGCATCGCCTTTCATTGCGCCTCTCCTTTTTGGAACTGCTTGTTGCACAGCTGCGATATTCCTTTCTAACCGTGAGGGTGGCTAGCAAACTTGAACGTGAACGTCTACCACACCCTATAAGACGTTAGCAGGATGAGTTTCTTTTCCAATCCGCTTGCCGAGGAGGACGAAGTCGTGCCACCGGATTACCCCCTCGATCAGTACGATGAGCGTAAGCGCGAGGATGACTTCAACGAGCTGCTTGTGCGATTCACGAAGCTCGAAGCGGCGCAGCACAGCTCCGGCGAGGCGGGTGCTGCTGCATCCATGGAACAGCCAGAGCTCGTCGAGTGCCTCAAGCAAAACCGGCAGATCCGCACCACGTTAGAAGAAATGTGGGGTGACATCAGCAACTACGACAGGGGAACGAAGCGACTCGCTGTGCTGCCGCCTTTGTCGTCTGAGGAGGAAACCGCAGTGGCGCATCACCACGCCGCCCCTCTCTTCGCTGCTTCCTCGGAGCTAAACACCACGCTGAACGCGGTGAATGCGCAGATGCACGCGCAGGCGGTACAGTGGGAAGCCGCCGCGAGCTCCGTGGCCCAACGTGCAGACGGTGCCGCAGCGCACCTCTCCAACGTGGCGCACTCTCCCGCCGAGTCACCCACAGCCAGTCCTTTCACCACCCTTTACGCACTCAGCGGAGCCTCGGCAGGTCCTCATCCGGTGTCGAGCTCTCGTTCTGCAAACCCGCCCACCGTCAACGTAGCCGAGGTGGAGGCTGCGGTGCAGGCGCTGGAGTCTCAGCTGCCTTCTATGAGCGCCGAGGAGGCCGCGTTGGTCACCGCTGCGGTCCAGCACCTCCAATACGGCCTTCGATCATGGACAGCGCTGGCGCAGCGGCACACGGCGCTGCACCGCAGCGTGGCGGCGAAGACGCAGGAGCAGGCGGAGGCACAGCTTGCTGGGCGCACCTTTGCTCGTTGGGTCGCTGCGCGGCAGCTGGCCTATGAAGAGGCAGGAGAGCAGGCCAGCGGGTGGCTGCATCCCTCCCCCATAATTTCCTCTGGGTCAGCACTCGCCCCTGCGGTGCCTCCGCTCTCTCTTGATCTTGCCTTAGCGGATTTGCTCAACAAGGAGCTGAATGAGGGAAACTGGCGACTGGAGGCGGTGCTGGCGACGCTGCTGGCAGATCAGCAAAGCGCTGCCCGCACCTCCTTAGCGGGCAGCGCGCTTGTACAGCACGTTAGCCTCCTCGACTACGCCCGTGAGTTGGAAACGGAAGTGGAGCGTCTGGGCAGCGCGGTGCTGTATCTGCGCGCCGTGCTGGCCGATCCGTCGTCGTGGGACGCGGAGGCGCCGGCAGCCGTGGTGGCGCCCTCGTCGACTGCAGCTGGCGCAGCGACGGCAGCTCGGGGGACGCTGTGGGCGGCACGACTGACACGCCTCCGCTCTTTGGAGGTGTCTCTGTGCAACTCCCTCTCCTCTTCTTCTCGCTTTCCCTCCCTGCAGGGGCCAGAGGCGACACGCAGTATTGACAGCAGCGCCGATGAGATACTCCTTCAGGGTCTCGCGAAGCTCGTGGAGCTGTATGACGCGTGTCTGCAGGCCGTTGCGTTGCTCACCACCTACTTCGAGAAGCAATCCGCCAGCGCGACGTTTCTGGTGCGTGCCATGCGCGGTGGTGGACCGCTCGATGAAGTGACGGTGGAGCGGGTGCTGGACGTGCCACTGCCCGATGCCGCGTCGGTGTGCGACAACGTCAGGGAGGTGGCCGTGACGTGTGCGGAGGTGGCAAGTACACTGCAGCCGCACGCGCAGAAAGCAGCCGCCACCTCCGCTTCTACCCTGGCGCGTTGGGAAGCGGTGCGTACCGCGCTGGCGCAACTCCTTCGCGAGAGTGTTGCAGCGTGGCCACCGCAACAAAGTGAGGAGGAGACGAGAAGCGCCACAGCAGGCAGCGGTGGTGACAATGGGGGTGAAGTTGCGCAGTTGCTGATGGCGTACGCCAGTCGAGAAAACACGCCTTGCCCGTGTGATGTGCCGGTGGCAAACGAAGTGCGAGCCGAGCCTTGCTGGGACGCCGTCCTGCGAGAAGAGGAAGAGGCATTTAAGGTGGAGAAGGCAGAGCAGCGAGCGCAGACGAAGGAGTACTGGCTGAATCAGCGGGCGGAGGCGGACAAGAAATTGACGTGGCTGATGAAGCAGCCGAATGCGCGACTGCTGCTTGACCTCTGCGCTGCGGAGAAGGAGAAGGAGGAGTTGTGTCAACAGCTGAAGTTGATGAGCGGCGCCTCTGCGGACGCGTCTGAGCTGCAGCATACGCTGGATGACTTGCAGAGGCAGGTAGGGGAGGCGACACGCCACAACACAGCATTACGGGAGGAGCTTGAGGGACTGCAGGCACGTAAGCGCGACCTGGAGAGGGAGCGGGCCAACCTCATTGCGTCCCTCTCTTAAGCTGTTCGTTGATGTCTTTGTTTGCTTCCTTGTTGCTTCCAACGGAAGGATGCTGCTGATTTCTCAAGAGTCGCAAAAAAAAAAAAAAGTGGAAGGTGACCACGAACATCAAGAACAAAAAAGGCCAGCGGCTGGGGGTGTGATGTGCGTTACACACGTGTAATGGTTGTGGAGGAACTGTGTGCGAAAGCCGGGCGATCGCTGTCTCTCTGGCTGTTCCTTCCGTCACGATAGCGGACTCGTCCTCCCTCCCTGCTTCTTCAGTCCTCACCATCACCACCAAAAACCAAGTAAACACAACTAAGAAAACACTGAGCAGTGCACGAAGGGTTGCGATGTGTGCCGCTGTGCCTCTTAATGAGAATGAGAGAAGCGCTCTCTCGACCTGTGAAACTCTCCGCTCATCTCATTTTCCTGTTCGCCCTCCTCCCTTTTTCTCTTCTCGCCTCTTCTCTGCATCTTCTCTGCATCAGCGCTTTTGCGCTCGTTGACAATACCGTCCAACGCAGAGTTCGTTGCCTTAACGTCTCTTCCCTCTCCATTAGGCTGCGAACGCGAGTTCTCACATTCCCATTCCTTTCTTTATGTGTGTGTGTGTGTGTGGGTTTTGGCTTTCATTTATCGTCCCGCGACTGCAGCGGCACCGCCCAATAGAGGAAATCGCGATCTTCTCGTACTCCAGGCGGTGTGTGCTTTCACCTTCACACGCCAATTTACAGCATAGTCGTAGGTAAAATCTCAAGTAAGAAACAACAGAACCAAAAAAAAAGAGAAAATGTCGTGCCAGGCTGGCCAGCAGAATTGGATCTTCACCGATGCCGCGGCGTGCAATGTCGGGCCCGATATGCAGCTGCGCCAATGCATCTGCCCCCTCACCACGTGCCGGGCGACCACCGCCGGTTACGCGTGCCAACTGACGACGTCGATGATGGTGTTGTTTGTGCTACTGATAGCTGTGTGGATCATTGCTGCATGTGCCTACGTGTATGTATCGAATTTCATCGGGGAGCTGGAGTTGGAGGCCCGTGTGGAGAAAGTCGTGTCTTTGAGCCGCGACTACTACTACAACAAGTTGTTTGGCACGGGGAGTTCAGCGTCCCTCTCTAGCGTGTACGTGCCCGCCGACAAGGCGAAGGCTCAGTAATGCGTACTAGCGGTGGTAGGGGGCTGACGTATACTCTCGTGAGGTAAGGAGATGAATCAGGCTGTAACGTAAGGTGCACCAAGTGCTGCTGACGGCGAACGAATCAAAAAGGAAAAAACAAGTAAGGAAGTGTTACGCTCGCGTTGGGTCGCACGCACCTTGACGTCTTTTTCTCCTTTCCCCCTTCCTTCCTCTTTCTCTGCGTTTTTTCGTCTTGTTGGCGCAGACGACAGGCGCGTATCATGGCCATCATCAGCAGCGAATGAATGGAGGGAGTGGGGAAGTGGAGGAAAGGGGGCGTTATTCAAAGAAACCCCTCTTCCTCCCCCCACACACATAATTGTCTTACACTGCACCTTTTCTTGTTTTTTGGTAACACAGGGCTGTCGGTTATGAAACTTGCGTTTTCCGTTGCAATCGACTGTCCGATGCTGTTCTCTGTTCTTTCCTTTTGTTTTCTCTTCTCCTACTATCCCACCTCACCCGTAAAGCCCTCTTCTTGTGTTGCGTCTGTGTCGTGGTGCGTTGTGTTGTCGCGACGCTACGCGTGGATGCCACAGTGGCTTCTTTTTTTTTTTTTGTCCTTCCAAGTTGTAGGGAGAAGGAGGTGGGATGGAGGTCGGAGCGGGGGCATGGAGCTCCCTAGGTGTGTCTCTGGTGCGTATGCGCTTGGTTGGCTATGAGCTTGAGGTGTTGAAAGAGTGAGGCGGGAATGTGGCGTATGTGTTGTATTCGTATTTTTTAATTTGGGCCTCCGCTACTCTACCGTTGTCGCCGGACGGCGGTGACGTCGGAGACAGCTTCACTAATACGGGAGAGGCAGTAAGGGAAACGACAAAAGAAGAAGGGCTCTCCCTCTCACTCTCCGTCGCTCTCTTCCTCACCCCTCTCCTTCCCCAGAGGTGGAGAGCCGCCTCCTGTGATGCGTCTTCGTTTCTGGTTTAATTTGCCATAACGTCAGCGTCGTGCATTTTTCGTCCTGGCGTGTCTCAACATGCTGCATTGAAAAGAACATACAAGAAGAGAAGGGAAGTGCTTCTAGCAGCCAGAGGAGCGAGCTACGCTGATCAACTGCGGAGAACATACAGCCTACATCGGGGTGTGTGCGAAGTCGGCGAAGGGAAAGGCAGTTTTTTGCCGGGTGGTTGGCCTGGCAACGCCTGCCGTGTGGAGTGCCGTTGCCTGCGACGTGCAGTTCAGTTACGCTTGGATTTCCTGCACGTGAACGGTGACGTATGGAGTGGGTTTGTGGAGCTTTAGGAGTCGCCCAGGTGGGCTCCAACATTTCAGGAGGACTCCTCAGAGTTTTTTGTGATACCTCCTTCTCCGTCCTTTATAAGACTAAAAAAAAACTACCATTTCTGCTTTCTTCGTGAGCACTTCTCCTTTCTCTTTCTCACACGCGCCACTTTTGCTGCTGCCGCAACGCGGGCATGAAATCTGCGTGGTGCGCAGGTTACGGCACTTCACAGCAGTGTTTGGTTTTCTTTTATTTTTTAATTTACTTACTTCTTGTGTTCCTTGGAACGTCGTGTGGGCAG
Source organism: Crithidia bombi (assembly GCA_900240985.1). Lineage (NCBI taxonomy): Eukaryota > Euglenozoa > Kinetoplastea > Trypanosomatida > Trypanosomatidae > Crithidia > Crithidia bombi. Next base: position 68,571 of record OESO01000032.1, on the reverse strand, counting down.
CGCACGAAGAACATACACACACACAAACATACACAAGCATACATACACATACACATACCCCCCCCCCTCCCCCCTCCCTCTCGCCTCCCCCCACGCACACTTACTGTCATCTGAATGCCCCTTCTGACGCCTCCACAGAAAACGGCGCTTGTCGCTGCGGTGGCTGGCAGGCACGGTGGTCGGTGTGGCGGCCTTGTCGTGGAGCGTCGTGCAGCTCAAGCGGCACCAACAGCAAGCCAGTGAGAGTGCCGGCGTAGCTCCGGAGAACTGGACGAAGGCGCAGGTGGCGACGTGGCTGCGTGACAACGGTGCCAGCAAGGCGACCATTGACCTCTGCCTCCGCTTCAACCTGACGGGGGAGATACTGTTGCAGGTGACGGAGCGCGACTTGTATCGTATGGGTGTGCCGCTGCGCGACGCTCGCGTGATTCTGGCTGCGGTGGCCGATTTAAAGGAGAGTCCGGTGCTGCTCGCCCGCACATCGCTGCCATCCTCGTCTCGGCAGCCGTCCCTCGCACGCGCGTCGTCGCACCCGACACCGGCGCAGCCCGCCCCCGGCACCACTACCTCCCCAGTTGAGCGCTTCGAGGCTGCGTGGAACGCGCTAGTGCGCACTTGCGTCCTGCAGTCCGACGACGCCTCCCCGGCAGAGCAGCAGCAGCGGGTGGTCGTGTACACGAGTGCGTTGCTGGAGTGCTTCCAGGCGCTGTCACCGCATGAGCAGGCCACCGCGCTGGCGCTGGTGTCTGTGGAGGACAACACCTCTCTTCATCACCCACCCGCGGCTGCAGCCACCACGGATATCGCAACATCGGCCGCGAAGGCGGACGCTGGTGCGGAGACGGCGGCGTTGCCGGCGGACGCCCTCCGCGGCGTGACACAGAAGTTGCAGCCCTTGCACGTCATGGTGGACGGTTTCTTGGAGTTTCTGCAATCGCCGGAACTGGGCGCCGTCTCCTCCGACGACTTCGACGAACTCGGCGCACGTGTGGCCGGACAGGTGAAGCGGGTTGTGCGGGTGTGCGAGCAGCTACCTCCTGAGATGGGTGGCCCGCTGCTGCGCAAGTGTGAGAAGGTGTTTGAGGTATTGGCCCGTCGTCAAAGCGGTGAGGCGGCAGGGACTGCTGCTGCTGCTGTTGCTGCTAACGTTGCTACTGCTGCTACGGCGGCGACGCCAACCGCGAGTCAGCGGGAGAACGGCAGGGCGATTATGCAAGGGGTGCTGGACCTCGTAAAGGCAGTTAAGGACCCGGCACTTTCCGAGTTGCTGCCCGCCCAGCGTGTGAAGGCGCTCTCGTCGCTGGTGAGGCGTGCGGAGGCCATTGAAGCGCTCGCCTCCGGTGTGGTGGAGGACGTTGCGCGAGATGAACAAATCTTAAAAATTGTGCAGCCCGTACTGCAATTTCTGCGAGACGCCGTGCGAGTCGCCACGGATGCTGCGGCAGCAGCAGACAGCGAAGCTGCGAATGGTGAAGGCGAGGTTGATGAGGAGGCGGAGCGTGAGGAGGGGAAAGGGGAGGAGGCAGCAGCCGACGCCGCGCAGCTGAATATTACGAGTACAGACATCCCCGTTATCGTGGAGACCGTCCAGCGGATTCAGGAGACACTTCAGTCAGCGGAGTTTCAGCACGCGCCAGCGGAGGTGCGGGCTCAGCTGTGTGCCGTCTTGATGCAGCGCATCTCCGCGCTGGAGGACCGCACCGCTGGTCTGCCCACCCCCACGCGGACCGCCGTGCGGGAGCTGCTGCAAAATACCAAGTCTGTTCTGGCCGCGGTGGGCAACACTGCTGTTGCGGCTAGTGAGCACGCTGCCGCCGATGCAGACGGCGAGGCCGCTGCCGCCGCGGATGCCGAAGACGGTGATACTGCGGAGGCAGGCGAGGGCGAAGAGGACGCCGAAGCGGCGATGAACGATGAAGTCGATGAGGAAGCGGATGAAGGTGGTGCAGCCAGCGCAGTTGCCAACGCTGTCGGTATCGAACGCTACGTGGAGCAGCTAGAGAAGATTTTTGAATTTTTGACGTCGGAGGCACTCGAGCACGCACCGGCTGATGAGCGGGTGAGAATGGCCGTGGAGTTGATGCAGCGGGTGGACAAGATCCGTGGTGACATTGCGGGAAGCCCTGCGGAAGGTCCCATCGCTAAAGAGCTCATCGAGCCTCTCTACGACTTGCTCAAGAACATGACCACTTCGCAGGCTCCTTCCAAGCAGTTCCTCGACATCACCGCCCCACTCCGCGATGTACAGGAGTTGCTGAACAGCGCTGCCTTCCAGCAGGTGCCACACACGGAAAAGATGCGCATTGCTCGCGGTATCGTACCACAGCTGCAACGACTCACAGCAGCTTTTAGCACGTTGCCGCCGTCGGAGAGGGCCGCCGCTGAGGAACTTGTCCACCCCATCAGCGAGGAGCTGCTGCGCATCGTGCGAGAGCGTCCCACGGCAGAGGTGTCTGCGCAGAGTGTGCTGGCCCGCCTGCAGGGTGTGATGCGCACCATCCAAGGAGCGGAGTTCACGGCAATGACACCGGCGGCCCGTAGTGCGTGGGCTGCAAAAGCGGTTGCCGAGCTAGAGCGTCTGGACAGCGACTGCGTTTCCCTCGGTCCGGAAGGCGACGCGCTGCGCCCCATCGTACAGCGGTTGGAAGGGCAGCTGCGCGGGTTGCTTGCCGGTGACATGGCGGAGTCGCAAGGAGGACGAAGCGAGGGGAGAGAGTCCTCTGCAGCCAAGGCTGCCGCTGATGCTGCCACCATCACCCCCAACGAAGCTCCCAACGGCGATGAAGACCCGCGTTGGGCCACGCTGCGTGCCATGCAGACGGAGCTGGCGCAGGCAGAAAAGAGCGGAGAGCTCATCTCTCCAGCTCGGCTGCAGCAGATGCTCAACGTCCTCGGCGCTGCGGCGGAGGTTGCGGACATGACGGACACGCAGGAACATCTGCTGCAGAACTTTGGTGAGGGGCTGCGCAGGCAAGTCGAGACGGCGACTGCGGTACCGGATGGCGGGGATGGGGAGGACAGTGAGGGGGACGACGACGCCCTGGACTCGCTGCGGGTGTCGCTGCAGACGCTGTTGGACGTGGCGCAGGAGGATGGCGGGGCCTCAGGGGCGGAGCTGTCCTCTATCGCTGCCAAGACGGAGGAGCTCATCTCCATGGCGGATGAGGCTGGCGTGCGGTGGCGCGAGGATGCACAGTGCGGCCGCGCTGTGCGCAGCATCCTGGAGATTCTACAGGAGACGGGCATCACGGGCGGGCAAGGGATCAGCAACCAGGCACGTGCTGGTGACACGGCCGCCTCCGCACCCAGCAAAGTGGAGGAGGTGTTGAAGGCAACTATTCAGGCGCTGGCGGATGCCCCACCAACCGACAAGGACGGCTTTACGCCATTTATGCGAGTGCTGCAACTCGCGCAGCCGGCGGCGGAGCAGATGACGAACCGCGAGCTTGTGCTGCTCAAGACGCTCCAGGAAGGCGTCATTGAGGCTATGCGACGCTTGCCACGGCCGCCACACCCCATTGGCGAGTTGGACGGCAAAGATGGATCTGCATCGGAGCATAGAGGGGAGGCGGAAGAGGAGGAGAAGCCGGAAGGCGAGGGCGAGGAGAAAGACGATGTGGATGCGGTGCTGGATGCGCTTCTGGACATGTCCTTCAAGCTACGTGACTGTGCCTATACCGCGGAGCAGCTGGATGAGTTCGAGGCCATTCAGCACGACCTGGAGGAACTCCTCACCCGCGCCGGCGTGGACTCCACGGAGGCGATGGCGTCCGTGCGGGAGCAAATTCGGCTGCAGCGAAACGCGTTGCGCCGTGCAGAGGGCGTGGATGGCGAGGACGGGAAGGAGGAGGAGGCAGGGGAGGAGAAGGAGACATCACCGCCAAGTGCAGGACAGGCGATGGGGGACGCTGGGGTGGCAGATGCGGCGCAGCCCCGTGAGGGGACCGACGCGTTCAACGAGGACGACGACGATGACGAAACAGCCAACGACGAGACTGGCAAAGATGGCGCGGCCGCGGAGGAGGAGAACAAACTTTAAGCTGCAGTCTTTGCAGCAGCGGCGCGTACGCGGAAGTCTTGCGTGGCCGTCATCTACCACCACGCCAACAAAAAAACAGCCAGCGCTTTCTGCCTTTTATGTGCGGAGGCCTTGACGGCAGCAGTGCTTTAAAAAAAATAGTTTCTGTATCGGTGCTGCACGCACCTGTGGAGTACACACTTAAAGAGAGATGTGTGTGTAGTGAGGGAGGAGTCGTCGCGGTACCTTGACACGCGCGGCACGAGGCGAGCGGAGCGGCAGCCGCGGAGTCGCCTTTGACTCATCTCACCATTCTTGCTTTACTGTTTATTCTTTTCTGTTTTTCAAACATCGCACGTTGCTTTGCCTGCCGGAGTCGTGGGTTCACCTAACATAGAGTAACTGAAACATAGTGAATGCGCAAACAAACAAAAGAAAGAGAAAGGAAATACCGTGGCGGTGGAGGGAGGGGGGGGGGGAATTCTCGCCATAATCGTGTGATGATGGGCTGCATGTTTCTTGAAACTCTGCCTTTCATTTTAGTTTCACAGGCTTGGTTGCTGCTGCTGCTGTTTCCTCTGCTCACGTTGCTTCTGTGTTGGAAAATCAATGTACAACCAAATATTCAGTCTACAGTGTTTTACATCAGGCTCGCTTAGGTGCGATTGACAGCCCTCTTACCAATACAAACACAAATACACACAACACACGTGCAGCAAGGCGTGGGTGTAGCAATGACTTCTTCTACGTACTTCACTGCATCACCTTGTCTACTTCTTGTGTTCTTCGTTTTTCCGAAGAGGCTGACTAGAAAAAAAAACCACTCCTTGCTTTCTTTCACTTGCTGCTGCTCATCTCCTTGCCACTTCGTCTCTTTCTCTCGCTGTGGAGGTCTGCCGACAGTTGTAAGGGACGCACTTGTGTTGTGCTGCCATCAAATAACAGGAGCGGTGCGTAAGCGGCGCTCTGTGTTGCGTTATCCATGGCCGAAGCAGCACGCACCACGCGCCACTACGTGAGTGACAGTCTTGCGGAGCGGTATCCCTATAACGCCAGCAATGGGTTCGCTGGTGCCCGGCAGAAGGATACCGGCGCGGTCTTCAACGGCTACGACGTCTTGGGCACCGCAAACTTGATAAACAGTCTCACTGACCCTTTTGTGAATGCCGAGGGCAAAGCGAAGGCGGCACACTACCTTTATAGCCGTTCCGCCTCCCAGGAGGCTAAGATTGAGATGCTGCAGCAAGGTATTGTTCCGCTGCTCGTCGCGACTCTGAACAGCACGACGGATGTCTTGCTACGCCATCAGTGTCTGCTGTTGCTACGGTCTCTCGCGGTGCTTCCACAGGGGTGTTACGCGCTGGTGTTCCAAGGCGCGGTCCTACCAACGGTGAAGTCGCTGCGCACGGCAGCCCCCACGTCTGGAAGCAACACGGCTGCCGACGCAGCGGAGTGCCACGTGGCTGCTGCCCACGTCCTCCATCAAATCAGCAGCAACGTATCAGGGCAGCGTTGGCTGCTAGGGTTGCCTCACGAGACAGCCGTTGCTGGACTGGAGGCGGACGAGAGCGTCGTGCCTCTGCTGCCTGAGAAACTGATGTATGACGTAATCGATGTGCTGGCGGAGGACAGGGCAAGTGATGCTCTCTGGAGCAAGATGGCGGGGCACCTTCTGCAGGCGCTGGCCCAGCTAACAAATCTACCGCGAGGGGTGGAGGCGCTGCTCACCTCCTCGACGGCGCTCCCCACTGTTGCCGTGTATCTCACGAAGCTCACTGCCGAGCGCTCCTCCTCCGCGCCTTCCTCGACAGGGGAGCAGATGCTGGGCGAGGCCGCGTTAGAGATCGTTTGGAACGTTGCACTGGACGCCGCAGGCGGGGGGGCGTTGGAGGCGGCTGATGTTCCTCGCCTTCTCTTTGGAGTCTTCGCAAGTGTGTGCGACAACGCTGCGGTGTCTCCCGTCCCGCTGCAGCGACAACTGACAGGCGCGCTTTCCGCCGTTCATCAGCTGACTTCTGTCAAAACGGCCAGCACAGATCCCCTCTCCACTGCTGAAAACGGCGACGGCAACGCAAGAACGCGCATCGACGCTCTTATCCAGTATCTGCGGCAGTGGAACGATACGGTGGAGGAGCAATACGTGAAGTTGAGCAAGCCTGTGCCGAGCGGCGTGGCAGCAATTCTGAAGAATACAGTGCAGTGCATCCGACTCGCGTCGGAGGTGAAGGCGGTGCGTGATGCTACCCACTCCATCCTCGACGAGCGTGCGCGCGCCGATGCGACAGAGGCGTTCTATCTACGCCGTCAGCTGTACTTCGGCACCAGGTGGGAGGTGGAGTACGACGCAGGTGTCAAGATGTGAATTCTCTTGTTTGCAATAGCCTTTGTCCGCGAGGGGGAATGGGACTTCGTCTCGTGGTGTGCCGTGGCCGTGGTGCGGCCAGACCAACGAACACGATGAAGATGCAGCGTGCCCTTTGTCGTCTTGTCGGCACGTTCTGCTCCCCCTTTTTTTGTTTCGTTTAGATATATATATTGTGTGTGTGGGTGGGTGGGTGGGGGGCGCTGTGTCGGCGCACAGCCGTCGCAACAAGACCGGGTGAAGATCGCGTTGTTGTTTCTCACCCTTTACTGCTGCTATGCGACGACCCTTCGTGCGTTGTGAACGCCTCTTTTTTTTTTTTGATGTACTACAGACCTGCATTACGACAGAACTAAACATAAGCACCCAACGATGGCAGCGCAGAGGACACCGCAAAAAGCTGTAGAGTACCGTGACACGGCAGACGCGCTGCTCCGCCTCTGCACCCTCTGCCTTTTCATAACGCCTGGACAAGGAAGGGGAGTACACATTTCTTTGTTGCTTCATGCGAATGGGTCGCATGTTTTTTTTTTTTTAGCGAGGTGGCATAGAAATGGACAGTTAGGAGAGAGAGCGAGCGAGAGAGATGAGCGGCTTGTATGCTAGAAGGCGAGGAACCGTTTTCGCTCCCTACCTCCGCTACCCCCTCATCCCTATTCTTCTCTCGCATTTTTGGCTCTTCACCTTTTTTTGCTACAGCTACAGTAGAATAGAACACTAGAACACAGAGAGGAACAGCGCTGCTCTCATCCGCTACCTCTTCAACGGACATCGCCATACAGTGCGCGACAACGGTGCTACACAGACGCACCGGGCAAACGCACACCGGCCCTCTCGGGTTGTAACTACTGACAAGACACTCACCATACACGTGCGGTGGAGACGAAAAAGAAGAGGATGAGTTTCCGCTCCAAAGCCTCCACCGCCGGCAGCTGTGTGGAGGAGGTGGGCCGCATCTTCCAGCAGGTTCATCAAAGCGCTGCACATGCGCAGCGGTGCAAGAAGGAGCTGCTCAACTTGGGTAAAAATGATGCCGCGCAACTCACCAGCGATGTCTGTCAGGTCATTCTCCTGGTTCTACGACAGGTCAGCCAGATCACGGCAGACGCGATGCGACGCCACTACGCGTTTCTTGTGGAGATGTGCAAGTCCTTTCGCGAGATCTTCGAGTCGGACGAGCTGGCCATCGCCATTCTCAAGACGGTCGCACCGTATCACAACGCGATGGATAAGGCAGTCCGCCTCGCCGTTGTTTGGACGTTCGAGGCACTGCTCAAGACAGTCGACCAGGGGAACGCGTCGGAGGAGCGGCAGGACTTCTACCAAGACATCGCTGAGTTGCTAAAGCAGCGCGTACACGACAAATGTCCGCAGGTTCGCGCCAAGGCGGTGACGGGCGTTGCCGCCTTCCAGACCGGTAAGAAGGACTGTGATGTAACGCAGCAGCTCATCGCGCTGCTGTGTGTTGACACCAACGCGGATGTTCGCAAGCAAATCCTGCACGCCATCGCGCCACGCAAGGAGTTCCTTGAAGGTTACTTCCACGGCATGATTCGGTGCACCCGCGACGTGGTGGCGCGCGTGCGTGCGGAGGCCTGGGACGCGCTCGGCCGCTTTCCGTGGCGCTACCTCACGGCCTATGCAAACGCGAAGAGTGTGAAGCTGCCGGAGCTGCTGGCGGCCGGGCTTGGGGATGCCAACGCGTCGGTGGTCATCGCGTGCCGCGCCGCTCTCACCAACGGCTGGGTGCACCGTGATTTAAAGGACGTGTGTGAGGATTTTCTCAACAGCATCGCGTGCGGCTTTGTGCTGCCGTCGCTTGAGCCGTACGAGCGCATCAGTGCGGAGTTGCTGAGCTACGCCCGCAAGCGCAAGGAGAGCACCCACTTTCCGCTTAACTTTGCCGACATCAACACCGGTGGGCTGCTGATGTGGAAGGCGGACTGCCGTGTCTCTTGCGACACGGAGGGTGAGGACGAAACGCAGCTGCTGCCACCACTGGAGCAGTTCAGCGCCATCCTGCAAGACACCGTGTACGCCTACGCGCGGCCAGAGGTGGAGCCGAAAACGGTGAAGTTTCGCAACGTCGAGGACGCCGACAACATGCTGCGCATTCTGTTGTCCGTCTTTGACATCTACGATGACAACGCCTACCTAGCCCATGCCGACAACACCACCCGAGCCTCGCTACTGCGCCTCATTAACTTCATCCTGAAGGTGGTCCCGGACGAGGACCCGTCGCTCTTTGTTGACGTCGCTGTCCGCGCTCTCAAGTCGCTGGCGGCGCGTACGCCCGAGGAAGCCACAAAGACAGTTGTGTCTGCTTTGGATTCTCTTTTTCGCAGCTTAAAGCTGCCCCAGCGCTACGCACTCGGCTTTGACGACGTCGAGGCAATCGGCCGCAAGAGCCGCGAGCGACAACAGGAACTGGTGCGACGCAAGGTGCTGTGGCGCGCCGGCGAATCGTCGGAGGAGCAGTACACGGAGCTGAAGGAGGAGATGGACCGTGACGAAAAGTTCTTGCTGCGCATGCAGCTCATTGTCCTGGCGTTCCTCTCGCACTCGCAGCGTGGGGACACTATTCAGATGTTCTGCTATCACATGATTCAAATGGGCCGCCACCTCGACAGCGAAAAGGTGCGGGTGGCTGCGACCCAGTCTCTTTGCTTGCAGTGCCTCATCAACCCCGACAGCGTCCACACCTTCATGCCGCTCATCGTTGCAGACGCGCAGGAGAACGTCAGTGGGTCGGACATAGGGCTGCCCATTGCGGCGATAGGTGTCATCTTCGACCTCATCATGGAGTACGGCCTGCGCTTCTTTGACACCACGAAAAAGACTGAGGCTGCCCTTGCTGGCGCAGCTGCTGGAGGCGCTACAGCGGCTGTGTACAACACCGACAACGAGGTGGAGGCCCGGCTGCACCACGAGCTGGAGCTCGCCGAAGAGGACGTTCACAAGGTCGGTAGCAGACGTCTACTCAGCCATCTGCACTCCTTCCTGCAGCCAGGCAACGAGCCGAAGCACATCATTACTGCCTCGGGCTTCTGCAAGCTGCTGAGCTGCAACCGCCTCCCCGCTGACGCGGTGCCGCAGGTGGTGGCCGCGCTGCTCGTTCACCACACCGGCGCGTTGGCCGCCAAGAAGGACAACGGGGTCAACACCGCCACGGCAGCGTACATGGTGGATTACTTGGGCACCTTCTTCCGCAGCTATGCCGCGAGCCACCCGAAGCGGCAGGCGCAGCTGTGCGAGGGAGGCCTCGTTGCGTTTGGCGTTGTGCTGGAGCGCAACACCGCAATGGCGCTGAAACTACTGGAGGTTGTGGCACGGCTGACGGACGCCTACACGCTGACACTCATCCGCGACATCGATCCCCAGGCGGCGAAGCGGGCTACACGAGAGGCGACGGAGGAGGTGCTGGGCGGCGAGGAGGACGCCACCCGCCGCAGCAGTCGTGCCAACGCCACCCGCTCCTCGATGCAGTCCGGCCGCCTCCTGCGCGAACTGAGCCGCTACTCGCTGCACGAGCGCCTCTCCGAGGGACTTCTGATGGAGCTTGCTCATAGTGACCTCGCTGAGAGCCGCGTCGTGTGCATGGAGGGCCTTGAGAAGTGCATGTACTTCTACAGTCGCGAGCCGCAGCCGTTCTTGCTTCACTGCATCAACGAGGCACGTGCGGCTCTTCGTGCGCACAACGCATCTGCCCTGCACGATCGGTTGGCCGCCTGGCAGGCGGAGCTGCTGCAGCGGTATCCCACGATGTCACCGGCCGAGCTACCGCAGCCACTACCGGACAACGCAGAGGCAGAGGAGATGAGACGACAGTGGGAAGGTGCGGCGCAGGTGCGTACGGAGCGGCTGGACGCGATGCTGGAGGCGGGGTTTGGCGGGTTTGCTGCCATTCCACCGCAGCTTTCTGCTACACCCGCCGCTACTGGAGTGAAGGCGGAGGCCGCGGAGGTAAAGCGCGAGCGCGACTCTGACTACTTCGATGTGGAGTCCATCGTTGGTGCACGCAAGCGGACGAAGTTCTGAGTCGCTGCTGGCGTCCCTCGCCAGCGGGGACACTCACCCAGAAGAATAAAAAAGGAAAAAAATGAGCCTCTGTGAAGGGGCTGCGGCGCAGGACGTCGAACAACGAAACCCACGTCGTATCGTCTCTGTTTTTTTTTTTTTAGTTGTTCCTTTAACCGCTGCTTCTGTTGGTGGAGCGAGGACCAGACCATCTCCGATTCCTTCATCGACGCTGGGCGCGAGCTGCATAGAAGCCTGCGCTTATAGAGTGTGCTGAGGGAAGAGAAAAGGGTGGGGCGGGAAGCTGCTGATTGGTGAAAATACGTCGTGCACAAAGAGTGGCGTCACCTGCATGTTGTCTTGCTGCGTTCCCTCCGCAGCGTTCTGCTTGTTCTGCGATTCCTAAGCGGCGCTCGCCCTCCCCCTTTTTTCTCTCGTCTTTTTGTTTTTATTTTGGTCTATTTAGATTCGCTCTCGCGAGCGGCTTCCTGTTTCCATACATACAAATAGCGCGTGAAAACAAGCAAAATGCACCTCCTACAAAGCTAGATGGCACAGTGACTGGAAGTGCCTGGAGTTGTGCGTGTCTTGTTGGCTGGTGAATGTATGCTGGGGGGGGGCGTGAAGTTCCCTTCGGTGCTTGAAGGCACCTCGCCAAAGGAGCGGCGAAGAGGTGCTCTTCTTTGTGTGCTGCTCTTCTCCTCAGTCTTACAGATGTCCACTTTATGCCTCTGCGCATCTCCCTCCTCGGTTTCTCTCCCTCCCCCCCCCCCTCCTCTCCTCCACATACACACGACGACGCCATCCGTGTTGATGCGACCAGCAGTGGCGCAACACCTCCGCAACACCAGCTTCCGCCAGCAGCAGAGGGACACGCGCTGGCAAGAGCCAGTTGTGCTGCTGGTGCATATGGTCCCAGAATCACACCATTCAAATAGCATTCCAATACAGAGAAAGCGAGAGAGAGGAGCGTTTGCATCCACCCACAACGTGTCGTGCGGTCAATCCTCTGTTTTACAAAAACACAGCGGCGCCACAGAAGAAAGGAGTGGAAGAGGGAGGGTCTTACCCCACTCGATTCTGTTGGTGCACACAAAGTGGATACCTCTGTGTTTCCTCCGACACTCCGGCACGATGGTGGAGGTGGTGGTGTCGGGGATCCCCATCTCTTTTCCTTTCACGCCCTATTCGGCACAACTGGAGTACATGCACAGCGTCATTCAGTGCCTTCAGGGCGGGACAAACGGTCTGCTGGAGTCACCGACCGGCACCGGCAAGACCCTCTGCTTGCTCTGCAGCACCCTTGGCTGGCTCGCCGCGACGAAACCGTCGCCGCAGCAGCCGATGGTGCTACGGCACACATCACCGACGGCGCGGGAGCGAAGCCGCACGTCGGTGCCGCACAAGATTGTGTACTGCAGCCGCACTCACGCTCAGCTAACACAGGTGGTGAGGGAGCTGAAGCGGACGACGTACGGCCAGCGCTTTACCATGGCCTTGTTAGGTTCCCGCGAACACATGTGCGTCAACAGCGAGGTGACGCGGCTACCCTCCTCACAGGCGCAGCAGGCGATGTGCGGCGTACTGCGCGCTGATCGCAACTGCCGCTTCTTCCGCGGACTGCAATCGTCCACCGCCGGGGCCTCTCTGCTGCCGGTCGAGTGCGCCGTGCACGACATGGAGGACCTGGTGCGGGAGGGTCGTCGGAACGGTTTTTGCCCCTACTACCACGAGCGTGAGGCCGTCAAGGATGCGGATATCGTATTAATGCCGTACAACTACGTCCTCGACCCGTCGCTGCACAAGCAGTTGCCGTTTGACCTTGCTGGGTGTGTCCTGATTGTGGACGAGGCTCACAATCTGCCCTCTGTGTTGAGCAGCGCCGGCTGCCTCACTCTCTCGCCGCTTGACGTGACCACCGCCATCCACGACTGCTCGCGTGCGATGGCGATGCAGCGCGTTGTAGCGAAGAAGGAGGAGATGGAGGAAGACCTTGTGGTGGCTAAGGAGCAGGAGCTGGCCTCGCTGAAGATCTTGCTCAGCCGCCTCGAAAGCTGCCTTTACGAGGAGCCGATGACCTCCGACAGCTCCAATGGTGCTGCTTCTGGTGCCGGTGCAGCTACAGGCCAGTGCGACGTGGTGCGGGATGGTGCGCACATGTTCGAATTCTTGGAAAGGGCCCTTATCACACGTGAGGTTTTCGGTGGCGAGGCGGAAGGCACGGGTGGCTACAGTGGTCTCTCCGGGGCAATGAACAAGTGCATCACCTTGTTGGCGGACAGCGAGCGGCCCGCCACGAGCGTTGTGCGTGTTCAGGAGTTCTTGACAGCCGTCTTCGCCTGCGATCCGCTCCGACTGGACTCGACGCGGTTTGTGCTGCAGCAGCACCTCGTCGCCAACAAAGCGGCTCGCACGTTGGGCTTCTGGGAGTTGGACAACACACGCCTTATGCGACAGCTGGCAACGCCGCTGCATTCCGTACTGCTGACTAGCGGAACCCTTTCTCCACTCGATCAATTCGCGGCGGAGCTCGGGATGGAGTTTTACGTGCAGCTGAAGGGCAGCCACGTCATCCAGCCTGATCAGGTGCTAGGCGGCGTGCTCTGTCGCGGGCCGAGCGCTGAGAAGCTGAACGGTGGCTTCGCCTTTCGCAGCAGTGTGGACTACCGCGTTGGCCTCGGCATGAGTCTAGTGAACATCACGCGAAACACGCCCGGCGGAACGCTTGTCTTCTTTCCAAGCTACGCGGCGATGAACTCGGCGGTGGACCTGTGGAGGGCGGGCAGCGGCCGTGTGGGCGACACGAAGACGGTGTGGGGCCTTCTGTCAGAGCTGAAGCCGGTCTTTGTGGAGCCGAGCAACTCAAGTGACTTGCCAACGATAGTGCAGGGCTTCCAAAAGGAGGTGGACACGTCACCGCTGCGCGGCGCCATCCTGCTCGCCGTCTGCCGCGGCAAGATTAGTGAGGGCATTGACTTTGCCGACAACCACGGACGGTGCGTGCTAGTCACGGGCATCCCCTACGCCAACCACACGGACCTCTTCGTCCGCCTGAAGCGGGAGTACATTACGGCTGTGGCGCCGAACCGGCCGCTCGTGCACGGGAAGCCCTTCACCGGCGACGACTGGTACCGCAACGAAGCGATGCGGGCGGTGAATCAGTGTGTTGGCCGTGTGATTCGACACAAGGATGACTACGGCGCTGTCATCTTCGGTGATGAGCGATTTGAGAACCTTCTCGGTGGCATCTCGGAGTGGGTGCGGCAGCGCACACGAGTCTTTCACGACTTCCGCGGTGCCTACGCCGCCATCACGCAGTTTTTCGCGGGTTACCGTCAACGCATCCTGTCGGCGGAGGTGCCGTATGTCGTACTGCCCAACTCAGCCGCGACGGAGGCGGCCACGAGCGTCCCGTCCTCTGCTGCCCTGGCAAAGCACTTTGCCGCAGCGCAGGCACGGCAGCGCGAGGAGCAGCAGCAGGAATACCGCCGGCGACGACTGGAGGAGGTGCAAGGGGTGACGGCGAGTGCGCAGCCCGAGACGACGGCCTTTCCTGTGTCACCCTTTGCGCCTGCTTCCTTTACGACGAGCAACAGCGCGAAGGTGTCGGACAGCCCCCGCCCCTCCCTGCCAGCAGACACTCATCCGATTCACAGCGCTTCGTCTCCAGTGGTGCCTTCGGAGGCAAGCTGCGTGGGTGGCGAAGACGTCGCCGCGCCGCCAAAGATCGGCGCCACCTCGAAGGATTTTTGCGACTTTATCAAAACGCGTGTATCGGCAGAGGACTACAACCGCTTTAAGGTGGTTCTCGCACAGCTGGCGGCACTGCGGCCTGTGATGCGGAGCTCTCCGCCGACAGGGGCAGCGAGGATGCGGGAGCTGCTCACCCCACTGCGTGCAGTGTTCGCTGCTGCGGATGCCGTGCACTACCGCATCATTTTTGCAGAGTTTGGCCGCCACATCCCCGAGGACTTCCGACCGCTTTACGCCACGCTGTTGAAGTCCCTTTAGCTCCCTGGAGGATGCTGGAAATGAGAGAGGGGAATGGGCAAGTGACGCATACAGGCACGCTTGCTTGCACTTGCCTCTTTTTGCTTGTGGTCCCGTCGTGTTCTCTCGCATGCGCGAGATGGCGTTGCTGCATCTTCACGCAGCTGTCCTTACAAAGGAACAAAGAACAACAGAAAAGCAAAGGAGGAGGTTTCAACTGACTCATTTGGTGACACAAGGGATGAAAACTGCCGCTGGTTTTGCCCGTTTTGCTTTCGGCAAGCTGCGGAATGGTTGCTTTGGGCGTCTTCTCTGCCTCCTCCATGATATTTTATCTCTTCTCCTTGCTCTCTTTTGTTGTTGCTGCTTTCACTGCTCTGCTCTTCATGCCCCTTTTTTCTTCTGCTTCTTCAGCAGTAATATCGCTGAACTCTGTTGCCCAGTTTGCCACCACGTTTCACACGGAACCGCAGCTGCCTCTTTGGGGTTCACAGCCGACACCGTTTATTTTTTCCTTTCTCTCCCTGCCCCAGCGGTCCTCCGGAGGTCTTTTCCTTCTCGCAGTGCTGGTTTTATCCTGCGAACGCGTCTTTGCCTGTGCGTACGTCCCGATACCGCTGCTCGTTGCCTTCTCTATTGTCCTTTAAAAAAGCTCTGCTTTGTCCTTTCTCGCTGACAGCTGAGCCTTCCCTACTTACACTTTGTGTGAGCTTGTGTGTGTGCAGCTTTGTACCGCCAAACTCGTGTGAGCGTGTGCGTGCACGTTCATCATTGACTGGCGGCAGCTCTTTCTTAAGCTGTGCGGTGCTCGTCTCTCACCTCTCTTAACTGCTTTCACACACGCACACACGCACACGTGGCTGCAAAGCGGCTCTTCGTGTTACTCGCGTTTTTATTTCCTGCTCATTGTTGCTGTTCGCCGCCTTGTTTGGTGGTTTCATTTTTTTTTCTTTTTGTTGTTCTGCCATTTTCTTGCTTTATGGCTTGCGTGCTGTGCATTGTGGACTCCTTCTACGTTTGTCTGTTTGTGCGTTGAATTTTGCACGCTGGCGATTGGCCTGCACGCGCGTCTTTTTCTTCGCTGCGCAGTACTTCATAGATCAAGAGGAGAAAGACTGACCAAAAATGCCCTCCGATGCCGTGACGGATGCGAACCGCATGAAGGACTATGAGGTGTTCGAACACATCGGTTCTGGTGCCTCTGGCGATGTGTACCGTGTCGTGTATAAGCCGACGGGTCGCACCTACGTGCTAAAGAAGATGTCTCTTGCCAACATGAGCGACGAGGAGCAACTGCGCGCAAAGCAGGAGATCATCGTGATGGACGAGGTGGACCACCCCAACGTCGTGAAGTTCCGTGAGAGCTTCAGCGACCCCGTAGACAACACCGTTGATATCGTGATGGAGTACTGCGAGTTCGGCACGCTGGAGGGCCTCATCGAGCGTCAGCGCTACGAGGGCCACCCTTTCCCCACCGACGTGCTGCTCGAGTGGATGGCGGAACTCCTGTGCGGGCTGGCGCACATCCACTCCAAGCGAATCCTGCACCGCGATCTCAAGTCCAGCAACATTTTCGTGACGTCGAAGAATCATCTGAAGCTCGGCGACTTCGGCGTGTGCACGATCCTTGCCTTCCCCAACGCGAAGGCGGAAAGCATGATCGGCACCCCGCTCTACTTCGCACCGGAGGTGTGCAACAACGACGCCTACGACGAGCGCAGCGACGTGTGGAGCCTCGGCGTTGTCTTCTATGAGATGTGCACGCTGCGCCGTCCCTTCGAAGGTGACAACCTCTTTAGTCTCATTCAGCAGATTCTCGACTCAGAAATCACCCCCTTCAACAACGGCGTGCCGAGTGCGTTGGAGGGTTTAGTGCGGCTGATGCTGGACCGCGACCCCACGCGGCGGCCCACGGCGCAGGAGCTGATCGACGTTCATCTCGAGGTGCCACCGAGCCACCCTTCGCACCCGTCACAGAAGCCGTCGAGCGGACGGCTGCTGCAACAATTCAGCGGCCCTGAGCTCCACTACACAAAACCGTGGCCGCCACCGCCTGGGGCCGTTGTGCCAAGCGCTACACCGAAAAAGACGACCAAAAACAGCGCCACAGGAGAGTGGATACACACGGGCAGCGCGTTGGACGTCTTCGTCGAGCTGCAGCGCACCACACACGGCATCTCCCACGGGAGGAAGGGCGGGGGCGGTACCGAGGCGGACTCCGTATCACCAGCTGCGGCAGCGTCGCCCTCTGCCACAGGTTCTGCCTCGCAGCGGTCTAGTGGGAGTGTTTCCAAGGCGAAGGCGGACAAACCCGTGACCACCCGGTCCTCCGTCCCAAAGGCGAGCAGCAGCGGCAGCACGGCCGTAAAGCACCCGTCTAGCAGTGTTGCCAAGGCTCCAGCAAAATTGCCGGCGCCAAAGACAAAGGCAGAGGAGGATACGCTGAGCACCTCCAGCGCCTCCATCACCATGCGGGACTTGCAGCTCGACATCCAGCGGAGACGTTCGCAGATGTTTGGCGATGAGGCAAACATCTTCCTCGACGACGTACCGGTCGTGATCGAACTGCCCGGCGGCTCCTACGCGCAGGCCCTGGACACCTTCCGCAGCTCACGTGCGCTTTCCGAGACGCGTGGCAGCGGTGTGGAGGAGGCAACGGTGAAAGAGGCGTCGTCATTCTTGGCCGATATTGCTGTCGTGCTGGACAAACACACGGCGAACGGGAAGCAGATCAAGCTAGAGTACCTGGACGACGCTGCGTGCCTGCTGTCGCAATACAAGTTTCTCAACTACGGACTCAAGTAGGGGCCGCGGCAAAGTGCTTTCCCCTTCTATTCCTTGTACTTAACGGAGCAGCTTGGCCCTTCTGCTTGAGGGTTTTTTCTTGCAAGAAATCATCTTTGCATATTTGTATTCTTGCGTGCTTGCTTCACCCCTTCATTCGTGGAACCTCTCTCTTCTTTCGGGTCACTTATTGTCGAACTCTGCGTACTCTGAGCACCAGGCGTGTGCACCTCGGGGTACACCACCCAACTTGTGTGTGTGTGTGTGTGTAGCAGTGTACCTTTTCTCCACATTTGCCATGCTCTGCCGTATATATACATATATATATATATATATATATATATGTATGTTTTTTTTTTTTTCACCCCTTAACGCGTTGTGCGAGAGTTGGTGTCGGTCTTTTTTTTGCGTGTTACTCTTAGTTTTTTTCTTTGTTTTCACCCCACTCACACGTGCGGTGGACTCGGAGAAAACAAAAACACACAGGGTCCCTGATGGCCGTGCAGCCATTGAAGAAAAAGATGAGGCGTCATCGGCGTACGCAGCGGAATTCACGGCCCTTAAAGACAAACGCAGTGCTGCATTTCTGTCGGAGCACAACGCTTCGACGTGTGTACGATGTGAAGAAGCCGTGAGAGAAACAGCAATGGAGGGAGGTCTCCGTCTCAGCCTGCCACGTGTCGCGTCGCGTACATATCACCTTTTGAAGTTGGCAGGGTCGGCATCTCCTGACGTGTCCGTTGGTTATGACGCATATTTGCGTACTTTACACTCGGTTCTCGGTTCGCTGTTTTCGCCCCCCTCCCCCCCCTGCTGACCTCCTCGACGCTGCTTCACCTCGCTCGCGAAAGGAACAACAGCAGAACACGTCGATGCATACCTCCTTTCTTTTCTTTCTTTCTCCTCTCCCTTCCACTGCGTAAACACGCAATCGGACTGCACTGCGCACAGTTCCAGCGTGTTCAGCGGACGCCCCCAAAAGGAAAACACACTGCAAACTGGGAAGGGTTCCCTTCTCCCTCCTTCAACCCCCCTCCCTCTATCCTTCTTTGCAGGTGGACTTGTCTGGCACACACACACACGCACGTACTTTGTGAGTTTGTTGGCGTAGCGGCCCACCGTTCTTGGCGCTTTTTTCATACGTCATCTTGCTTTTTTTCCCCCTTTCTCCGTGCTTCCAGCCGGCCTGCAGCACGATGTCTTCCATCATGCCAGGGTACCCCGTGCCGCGCTCGCAGTGGGCTTCTTCTGGCGAGGCGTGCACTGCCTGCGGCAAGCGCTTTAGTTTCTTCACCTCGAAGGAGAACTGCCCGTGCTGTGGACATTTGTTTTGTTCCTCCTGTCTCTCTGCAGAGTGCACGCTAACGCCGATGGGCCTGCCCTCCGCAATTTGTCTGGAGTGTTTCCAGAAAATACAGGACTGGCGACGGAGTCACCGGGAGCAGCGCCGTGATGCAAAGACGGCATTCCCCACCCCTGCTGGCAGCGCACTCTCGCCTGCTGCCTCTGCGGCGGAGGCGAAGCTCGTCGCTTTGGAGGACGAAGTGAACCGTGCAAAGAAAAGTGGCCGGCAGCTGCGAGAGGAGAACGACTCGCTTCTTGCTCTGCTGGAAGCGAAAGACACGTGCATTGCGGAGTTCACCGCAGAGCAGAAAAAAGCAGAGGCCTCCGCTGTGGCAGCAACGCAGTCAGTGGAGCAGGTACAACAGCAGCTGCGGGCGGTCACTGCAGCACGGGCAGAGGCCACAAAGGCGCTCATAGAGGTCCAAGGGAAGCTCTCAGACTCGCAAGAGGCAAACTTATCGATAACAGAAAAGATGGATGCGTTGCTGGAGGAGAACAAGATATTGAAGGGCCGCATCGTGAAGCTTGAAGGCGAGGCCGCAGAGCAGCGTGCTAGCTTCTCTTCCAGCGCGGAGGAGCTCACGCGTCTTCGTGAGTCCATCAGCACGTCCACCGCGCAAAAAAAGATAGAGATGGAAGACACCACATTACGTTTGCAGCGCGTGTCCGATGAAAACACGCAGCTACGACAGGAGCGGGACGCTGCCGTGTCTAACGCTAGCACAATCGGAGCTGAATTGGAGAAGCTACGTCAATCCGCGCTCGCGTGGGATGCAGAGCGCAGTGCGCATGAAGAAAACGTGAGGCGCCTCCAGGCAGCCCTCGACAACTCAAGGAAAGAGCTACAAACTGTCCAACAACAGCACATGGATTCTGCCCAGGACGCGGATCGCGCTCTTGCCAGTAAGCTCGCAGAGAAGCAGCAGAGCATCGACGCCCTCATGGCCCAAGTCGCGGAGTTGGGCTCCGCTGTGGAGAGTCTCCAGGCACAGCGTCAAGGGCTGGAACAGAACTTTATGAAGGAGCAAGAGACGAGGGCCGATCTCGAGAAGCGTGCAGCTGCTCTGCTGAAGGAGGTGAGCCACTACGAGGAGAAGCAGCAAGAGTGGAATGCACGGAAGTCGCGCGATGAGCAGAAAATGCAGGAGCTGGAGGAGGCTGTGGAGCGTGCTGTTCACGGGGCGGCGCTCGCGCAGCAGCAGCAGCACGAAGATACATCGAAGCAGAGCGAGGATGCTGCGGCAGCTGAAGCGTTAGCAGCGAAACAGCAGACAATTGATACCCTCACGAAGCAGCTCAACACCACGCAGAGCACTGTACAATCGCTGCAGGATGAGTTGGCGTCAGCACAGCACAAAGCCGCCACGTTGCGCGAGCAGCTGCGTCGTGTGGAAGGGGAGGGCGAAGCTACGTTGTCCGTGGCTCTCGCTACGGCAGCCGCCGAACACGAGGAGACGAGGAAGCTACTCAGCCAGGAGCGGGAAGCCAACGCGGTGTTGTCTTCGCGCCTGACCACCAAAGAGAATGAACTGGCAGCGTTGCAGCACGTCCACCTCGCTGCAGCTCGGGAGGCGAAAGAGGAATTGCGGGTGTTGCGACAACACTGCTCAGCAGCGCGGGCGACGTACGAAGTGGAACGACACGGGTGGCAGACATCGCTGGATGAGATGCGCAGCGCTCTGAAATTGCTGGAGAAACAACACGCAGCAGACTTGAATAAAACCAACGTACGCACGGAGGTGCATTTGGCGGCTGATGGAGGACGCCTTTCGCATCGCACCGGCTCACGTTGGGCCCAGCCGTCAAGGGTCAGTGCGATTCAATACCCAGCTAGCACCGTGGCACATGAAGACATCCCGGCGGTGACGGGACTGGAGAGGTGGGAGTTCGACACGAAGGCTGAGGCGGCGCGGGCGGTTGAGCCGGGCACGCTGGTGCGTATCGGGTACCAGATAGCGCTGGACTGGCTGCTCTTCCCCAGCGCGGCGTCGCTGCGGCGCTGGGTAAACCTACTCGACACCGTGCAGTCGAACTACGCTGCTAACCCGTACCACAACAAGGAGCACGCCGCGGATGTTCTCCAGGGTGTGTACGTGCTGGTACTGCAGTGCCCTGGACTCTTTCATCACATGACAAAGATGGAAAAGCGCGCTGTGGTGTTTGCGGCTGCTGTGCACGACATTCGCCACCCCGGCCGCACCGAGGCCTTTCTCAAAAACACCTTCGATTCCACGTATCTGCAGTTCAACGGACTGCGGGTGCTGGAGCAGATGCACACGGCGACCGCATTTGAGCTGCTCGGACACGCTGGTCTGGACTTCACGCAGGACGTCATGGACGACGCCGAAGCGCTGCGCTTTCACAGTCTCGTCGCCTCGCTCATTGCAGACACCCACATGGATAACCACGCTGCCCTCATGAGCACGTGGTCCCGCCCTCTAAAAGAGGGTGGAGCCTACGACTTTACAAAGGAGAGTGACCGCCACACGGTGCTTGGGATGCTTCTGCATGCCGCTGACATCGGCGCCCTGTCGCGTGGCATCGACGTGGCGCTGAAGTGGCTGGGCGTGGTGGAGGAGATGTACCAGCAGGGTGACGAGGAGGCCGCGTTGGGTCTACCTGTGAGCCCCGGCGGTGACAGAAGCGGCGACGTCAAGCTGGGGCAGCTCTTCTTTATGGAGATGCTTGTCATCCCTCTCTTCGACCTCATTCACCAGCTATTCCCTGCCATGGAGGCACCCGTGCAAAACTTGCGTGCGCTGCATGCGTACTACAGCGCGGCGCTGAAGGAAGTCACACCACGGCCCTTCCCGACGCCTGTCCAGTACGACGCGGAGACTGCGCAGGCGAAGGCCACTGCAGCCGCCGCCGAGGCACGTGAGGCTGCGCTGACGAAGCGCGAGGGCAAGGCCGCACGACGGGAGAAAACGCTTGAGCAGGCGGTGCTGCGCCTGCGACAGGCAACGGCGACGGTCGCTGAACGCGAGGCCGCCCTCAAGGCAAAGGAGGCGGAGCTCGCCGCCCAGCTGGAGAAGGCTTCGCTCCCTGTGCTACCCACGCAGTCGTCTCTGCGGACTGAAGAGGAGCTGCTGCGTGCCACAAGCGTTGTCATGGAGCGCGAGGAGGCGGTGCAGCGCAAGGCAGCGGAGCTGGAGAGGCTGGCAGCAGAGCTGGAGGAGCGGGAGGGGGTGGCGTCGCAGCTCTCCAGTCAGCTGGCCACTATTGCAGAGAGGGTGAACCGGCGACGGTTGCTGCTGCGGTACCGCGAAGCACGAGTGCGTGGAAGCGAAGTGGCCGGAGGGGTGACACACAGGAAGGCCGACGAGGGTGTGCGGGCAGATGCGGGTTCCATGGCAGCGGCTTCGCCGGATTTGCTCGTAAGCTCTCAGCAGCCCTCACACTCTCCCCACCGCACCGCAGAGCTCATCAAGCTGCAGAGTGCCCTCGACAAGTTGTGCTCTGCGATGAGCTTTATGTAAAACACCGCTACCGCCTGCTGCACCTGTGCCCTTTTACCGACAAAAGCCCCCCCCCTCCCCCTTTATTGCCTACAAACACATCCACCCACCACACACACACACACAACAGAGATATCTGCACCCTGGTCTTTTTTTTTTGCTGGAAACCTCTCCGCCTCCTCCGTCTCTCTCCTCTTTCCGTGTATGTGTTTGCAGGTAAACAACACCAAGAAAGAAAGAAGAGGAAAACATCGACGAGTCCGTCAGGTTATTCAGCAAGACGACTTGGTGTTTTTGTCTGCACGCATTGACTGTACATTTAAGTCACTCGCTTCTCTCATTGGCTCCATCGTGCTTCGTACCGTGAGCGAAGACAGCGACGACGTCTTCCCTCCCCCCCAAAAAAAAAGGAAATGCCTGATGAGACCGCAATACCGGGGTCTTTTTTTTTTTACGACTCTCCTGCTCCTGTGCGGTTGAGCGCGCGGCGTGGACGCGTCGACGTTTCGCCGTCGCTGCAACTCCCTGACTTAGCCATGAGAGGGCAAAGGCGGGGAGCACATCCGGCGCTTTGCTCGTTCTTTTCATTGGATAGACAGGGCGCGTTCACACACACACACACACACAAATGAAGACAGACACAGACATAGACGCATACACTTCCATTTTTTGCTGACTATGCGGTGACTACTTTCGCCCCTTCCTCGTATCCTATGCTGCCCTCCTTAAACTCCCCAAACCCTTCTCTCTCTCTCGTACATGATACCTCACGTCGCTGACGTCATTCCACCTACACTAAAACACTCTGCTCTGTGCTGCGACTTCTTTGGAAACTGCGCAGTTGCTCTTTCTCTCTTTCTTTCAGCTCCCCCTTCTGCCCTTTGCCGCCCACGATGGATACAGAGCGCAAGATAGACAAGACACCGGGCAGCACCGGCAAGACGGGGCTTGCTGTGAAAGGGGCGAAGCCCTCCGCAGCGATGCCCACTGGTGCCCCCGCCTACACCGCGGCAGAGGGAGCACCGATGGCGCAGGCCGTGCCCGTACCCTCACCCATGATGCCCTACTACGGGCAGTACGCCGCCATGTACGCCGTGCCACCAGGGGCGGCATCGATGGGCTTCCCCATGCAGCAGCAGCCGGTGCATGGGGCACCACCGATGTGGATGCCCGGCATGGTTCCCGCACCACCGCAAGGAGGGAGCAGTCCGAGTCAGTCCATGCCGGCCCAGCCCTACGCAGCCCCCTACGGTGCCGGTGCGCAGCCCTTCATGTACATGCAGATGCCGTACAACTACCCGCCTTACATGCCCGCCCCGTCTCCAGCCGCGATGAGCACCTCCTTCCCAGGGCAGCCGGCGAAGCCACCTGCGCCGGGGGCCGCACCGCCGTACGGGGCTGCCGTTGGCTCTGCGGCTGCATCCGCCGCTGCTGCTGGTGCCACGAGCACTGCCCCGCCACCGCCCCACCCACACCCAACCTCCACTGAACCACCCGTCATCCCTCCCCCTTCGATGCCCTCACCAGCAAGCGCGAGTACTGCGGTGGTGACTGGCGGGATGAATGCCGCTGCTGCTGCGGCTGCAGTTCCAGCCCCGGCGGTACCCGCTGTCATGCCAATTGAGTACGCCGTCATGCCGCTGATGCCCAACACAAAGCTGCCCCCAGGCGATCCGTTCTGTCCCGCTGGTGTCACGGTGTCGTCGCAGTACGCGGTCTCTGTACTGCCCATCCGCACCTCCGCTGTGCCAGACCGTGCACTGACAAACGGTATTCACAAACCTGCCAACCTGTCCCCCTCAATCGTAAAGTCGGATGTAACGTCGCCGCAGCCAACATCATCAGCAACAAGTGCGACCACCGCTGCGGTTGCTTCGACTACTGTCTAAACTACGGTAACACGTGCTCCGAGAGGGTGTTCTTCACTGCCCACGCGGCATTCTGCTGAGGGTTTTTTTTTCCTGTGCAAGAGAGAACACACCTTAAGATCGAGACGAGAAGAATGAGAACAACCAGAAAACACTGCGGGTTTTTTATTTCTGCCCGTCTTTGTTGCTTCTGCGAAGTCCTCAGCAGTGTCACGTGTGTCAATCGGAAACAAACAAAAGAGAGCGCAGAGAGGAAGAGAGTTTCACTGCGATGTCAACGGCGTGTAGGATGCCGCAATGCACGGTGTGTGGATGGAAGCAAATGACCTTCGACTTGCTTTCTTTTCTTTGTTTGTGAAGACTCTGGAAGAAGGATCGTTCTTCTCCTCACGCTCTGGTCTGCACCGACCTGAGAAGATAAACTAGGGAAGTAAAGACACACATACAACTCACGCCGCATCTAACGGTCATAAGCAAAAAAGCAACTCTAAACAGAACAAGGAAGAAAAGTGTCGACGTTTTGGTGTGTTTGGGAATGCGGTCAGCATGCACACACATTGCACACACATTACTCTCTCTTTCCATTTCTTTTTCTCCCCTTTCTCTGCTTTCTCGTTTGTTTGCTCCGACCTCCTTTCCTCGGTCAGCTGGCCACACCTTGGTTGAGTACGATGTGGGTGTCTCGAACCGCACGTGCACTGTGCTTCACGGCATGCCGTCGCTCTGCAAGCTTTTTTGAGCTCTACGGTCGCTCGCCGGAGCCACAGGACGAGCGGCGAGTGAAGAGCGGTGAAGGCGAGGCACCTGCCTTGTCGTGCAGCACAACTAAAGAAGACGACAAAGACTGGGAGAGGTGCCGCAGTGGGTTGCAGCGTTTTCAAGCCCAGGTCTACTTGGACCCGAACCATGTCCCCGCAGAGCTGTCGCGTCACACACTGGCGTCCATCGCGACGGCGCTCGCAAGGTCGCCACAGCGTCGCTCCGTTGCCGCGCAGAAGCTGTGGAAGGACGCACTGGAGCTGCGAGCACACACCCCGGTGTTGGACGTTGGCGCTGCTGCGGACACTTCTGCGATCCTTCTCTTGTCTGAGCGAGCAAATGAGGGCTACGAGGCTGCGTTGGCGCTGCTGCACAACAACAGGGATTTCTGTAAGCACCTTGTGACGCCGCCGCCGGCGGGGGTAGAAGACGCTCTCCGCTTTCTGAGCGTGTTTGTGATGTGTGCTGCCGCAGACGGTAAGGGTGACATCCCTGCGGAGGTGCTGCCCACCTTGCGGGCTGCGCTTCACCACGCAAAGTCCACAATTGCGAGCGCGGACAAATCGAAGCGGTCTGGGCCTGCGCACGCCGTGGAGATGCTGGCGTGGTCGTTGGACTGGCTGTATGGAGGGGCAGCAGCGGCAGCAAAGGAAGGAGCGGCGGCGGCGATGCTCGCACAGCTGCGTCCCCTCTTCCCGCAGTGGCTGCTTTTTTTGTTTGAGCCTTTCGACCCCGCAGCGGCGGCAGCGTCCTCCTCCGCATTTTCTCTGTTGTCACCGCGGTGGCTGTGGGTGATGGCCCAACGTGCTGGCGACGCAGGCGACCACGAGGGCGTGGAAAGGTTGCTGCGACACACGCAGCGGAAGGAGATGGCGACGCCGTGCTACTGCGTCTTTCAGCTCTCCACACGGGTGGCGGACATCTTGGTGCGCTGCTTTCCTCACTCGCCGTCGTCGGCGGCGGCTGTGACGGCGTATGGGTCGGCACTGCACCGCGACGCACTGCGCCACTTCGGCTCCACCAAGGAGGGCTTTTCCAAAATTCTCCACGTGCTGACGACCATGTCAGGCGCGGAGCCATACTTTGCGTGGCGGAGTCTGCTGCGACACCAATCAGCGGAGGTGGCCGCGACGACGCAGGAGGCGGGCGGCGACGTACTGACAGGGAACCCGCAGCTGAACTGGGCCACGGCACTGCGCTTTACGCTGCATGAGGTGGAGATTGGCAATCCTCACTGGCGCATGTACCTCCCGGAGACGCTGCGGCTGCTCAGCGACGCCGGCAAGTCTCGGCCATTTTGGAACCTGCTGCAGGAGTACAACGCAAAGGACGGTGCAACGAACCTGTCGGTGGCCGCCTCCCTTGCACAGATGATGCACAGAACAGGGAAGTGGTGGCATGCTATGGAGGTGGTGGACCTCGTCGCTGTGGCACCGCCGCCACGCAGCACTGTCGAGGAGTCGTTTCTTGGGTCCGCCTGCACCGACACGCTGCGTGTGTTGCTGCACTGCAGGCGCTGGCAGGAGGCGCTGGAGGTGCTGACGTTGATGGGTGAGGTGGTGCCGACACACGAGGCAACGGTGGTGTCTCAGCTGCTCACGACTCTGCCGTCAGGGGCGCCGTGGGCGTCAGCGCTGCAGCTCGCCAAGGATAAAGGGTTTGCGGTGCAACATGCGGAGACGCTGCTGCGCGTGCTGCACGACGGTGCCGCTTCGCCGTCGCAGCTGACAAGCATTTCACACCGCGTCGCCTTGCCGCTCTTTGTGCAGCACGGCCGGTGGGACCTTCTTTGCCCACTCGTGGAGCACAACTCCGGTGATCCGCAGCTGTGGCGTGGACTGCTGCAGGCGCTCGAGCGCTGCCCTGACGTTGTCGACGAAGCTGTCGGAGCCTTCCTTGTGTCGTCGCAGCCTCCTGCCCTCTCACAAGACGTGCGCGTTTTTAGCGCAATTGCTCAGCTCTGTCTTCATCACGGTTGGTACGCGACGCTCACCTCGTATTTGCAGACGCCGGTAGCGGCCTCGTCCTCGTCGTCCTCCACACACGCCACCCTCTCCAATCTGGCCAAGGAATATCAATACTTGCTGCAGTACATCCAAACCGGCACTCGACCACCCCGCACGTTCGTCTTCACCGACTCCTACGTGGTTCACCGGCTCGTCGCCTGTGTGGCGGCACTGCAGGTGTCGGTGGTTGCCAGGCTGCCCAGGGAGGCTGCGGTGTCGAAGCGACACGCCACGGCGTATCTGCGGGTGCCACACGAAAACCTCGGTGCTCTGCGCCACGACCCATCCGACTGCACCGCCGCGTCCATCAAGGTCTACTCCACCGCAGAGAGCGCGTTTCTGCGGGAACATGTTTTGTACTGCAGCAGCGACGGCATCTTGTTCGGATACAAGGTGCCAGGTGCGTCGCTCTTCGCGTGCGCACGCGGCATGCTGCAGACGCTCCAGCTGTCTGGGGTCTACACGCTGGCCTACAACATGTCGGCCGCCAGCAGCGGTGTTTTCGTGTTGCATCCGACCGTCACGTCGCTGCGGAACCGTGTCTTGGCGCTGCACGTGCGGCTGTGTTTGGCGTGTCTCGCAGATGCTCCCTTTGTTCCGCTGTTGGCGACGTCGTTCTTTAAGAGCTACCGCATGGTCTGGCATGGTGGAAGGACGGAGTGGCACGAGGTGGAAGCTGTCGTCGTCGCGGAGAACGGCCTCGACGTGAAGGCGGCGCTGCGTATGCTGAAGCGGGATATCAACGCCGAGGGCTGGGGGCTTGTGGAGACGGAACGTGGGGCTGGGGACCTGTACCACATCCCCCACGTACGGTACGTCCCCCGTCTGTCCGATGGGCAGCCATGCGATGTGCAGGTGATCACGTGTGGGCCGCGAAGCCTGCAGCCGATAAGCGGAGACATTGACACCGTTTCGTGGATGCACGAGGCATGAAGAGGTAACTCAGTCAGGAGGATGAGTTTTTCTTTTTTCTGTTCTTCTTTGGATGTGTTTCCGTGAAGTGGACTTCACATGTGTTTACTCAGCCCGTTTTCTTCTGCATCGTTGTCTTCACATCTGCCGTCTGTCCATGCAGGACGCGCACGCTTCTTACGCTGTAAAAACACGGTTCACCCAGAAACTCCCAATGCACCTACTTATACATAAACACACACAGACACACGCAAAGAAAGAGGGGAGGAAAAAAAAACAAAAAACGCGTATTTTGCGGCAGACATTTACGTGGGAATATCTGGCACGAATGTCAGCTCTGACCCACACACACACGTGCTCGTGACGGAACCGTTCAGCACGAGGTCGAGTTTCTCTTGCGTCTTTCGCCTCCTCCACTTCTCAGCTGATTCGCCACATCGCCTCTATCACGCTGATCTGAAACGTTCAGTGTGAGGCAAACAGGTTCTTTTCTCTCCATTATTTCTCTCTCTCTCTCTATATATATACATATATATATATATATATTATCTTGCACAGCTGCTCAAGAAAAACGTGCATGCATCTTCTCTGTGCACACACACACCTACCCACCAACGCACATCTTCTTTATGGTGCCGCGCACCATTGTTGTGGGGAACCAAAGCGAAGCGGATGCGCCGACGCTGACGATGGCGCTGGCGGGGGCTGCGCCAGGGGACACCCTCGTCGTTGCCCCCGGCATCTACGAGGAAACAGTGCACGTTGACGTCGATGTGACCATCGTGTCCGCCCCTCCTCTTCCCGCTGCTGCTGCTGACGGTGGTAAGGGCGAGGCGAGCACAGACGTGGTGCGTGCCACGGTGCGCGGGCCAGTGGTAATCGCCGCTGCCACCGCTGCAAAGCTGGAGAATGTTGAGATCCATGGCATGGTAAGCGTGCGGAAGGGCCGCGCCACACTCGAGCGCTGCGACGTCCACAACGGGAGCGACGGTGTTCGCGCCTACCCCGACACGAAAGTGGAGCTGAACGGCTGCCGTGTTCACCACTGCTCTGACGGAGGTGACGGCGTGTACTTCATGAACGGCTCCACCGGGTCCGTGACGGACACCGACATCTACGAGTGCCGCGTCCACGGCGTGCACGTGCAAGGTAGCTCTGTCGCACTGCAGGGCAACCGCATTCGTGACTGCGCCTTCGGCGTGTACTATGAAAAGGCCGCTGGTGGGCGTTGCGAGGCCAACACCGTCGAACATGCCGGCCGCTTTGGTGTGCTGATCACCGACGGCAGCAACCCCACCATGACCGGTAACACCGTCCGTGAGTGCGGCATTCTCTGCCTTTACGTTTCCAATGGGGGGCGGGGCATCTGCAGTCAGAACACCTTCGACGGGTCCGTCCACATTCTTGCGAGCTGTCCCATTCAACTCTCTGGCAATGTAATTAGCGGTACGGCAGATGTCGATGCTGCCCCTGTGGGCGGAATAGCGATGGCGTGACAGTTGCAGAGGGCCTCCGTCATACACACTCACACACTCACTTGATGTACGTTAGATGCCTCTGCTTTAACCTTAAAGTGAGGCTCCCTTCACAAGAACGGGAAAAAAAGACAAAAAAGTATAAAACAAATACTCGATTTGGTGGCGCTCACTGGAGGTGGTGGAGCCCAGTGCGGCGGGCAACTGGAAAGTACGCCAGCTTGCAGTATCTACACTGACTCTCATACTGGATCTGCCAGAGGAGAACGAAAGGAATGTGAGAATAAAACATCAACACAGCAGAACGCACACGGTCACGCGACAGTGCGGGTTTAACGCATACACGTACATGCAGATGATCTGGTGTCTTCTTCTCACCCCTCTGTGCTCTTGTCCCACGTGGCCGCTTCTCTTAAACAGTTTTTTTTTGCCGTGAGGTTCTGAACAGGAACGCGTGCATGACTCTTCACTGGGAAAGGAGTTGCACACACACGCGAGCGCACATCGGCCCCCTCCACTTCATAGAGTCACGTGTGGGTCTGTCCGTGTGGGGTACCTCAAGCGAAGCCGCAAGCGTGGCTTTTTGTTCTCTTTTTGTTTGCTGTGATCCACAGCGCTATTGCACCCTCTGATAAGAGGCGTTTCTTAAGCGATAGACGTCTGCTTTCTTTAGAGGAAGAGTGGAAGGCGAAATCCATAAAGAAAGGACACGAGCGGCGCAAAGGTTGCTACATATATCCGTGTGCGACTTGACGTTTAGCTTTTTTTTTTTCTGAGGCGATATCTCTCGCGTGTCGCTGTGCTCTCGTGAAGAGCTGAGTTG
Source organism: Crithidia bombi (assembly GCA_900240985.1). Taxonomy (NCBI): domain Eukaryota; phylum Euglenozoa; class Kinetoplastea; order Trypanosomatida; family Trypanosomatidae; genus Crithidia; species Crithidia bombi. The sequence continues at coordinate 38,755 of OESO01000032.1, read as the reverse complement.
TAAAGCCGCCTTCTCATAGACGTCCCATCCACCCCTCCCTCCTCTTCTCGCGTAATAATGCGCATGAGCGAGTTGGACGACGCCAGGGAGGAGGCGCGTAATGCGAGTTGTTGCACCGTGCCGATGAGCCGCCTGACAAATGAGATGAGCGAAATCAAGGAAATCGCCGAGGGCTCGTTCGGTGTGGTGAAGTCCTACCGTCACGACTTCGATGAGAACGAGTACGCCGTGAAACAGACGAAGCGCACTATCTGCGGTGAGTCTAACTTGCAGCAGCAGCTGCAGGAGATCTACGCTCTCAGCTCCTTCCCACACCGGCACATCGTGCGCTACTTTGACGGGTGGGTGGAGGACAGCGCGGTGTTCGTGCGCATCGAGAAGTTAGACGTCTGCGTTGCCACCCTTCCCCGACCGGTGAAGGAGAGCGTGCTGCGGGACATGCTGCATCAGATCGCCTCCGCCCTCTACGAGCTGCACTCGCACAACGTGGTGCACATGGACGTAAAACCGGAGAACATCCTGAAGCGGCAGCTGAGCGCCAACGAGTACATCTTTAAGCTGTGCGACTTTGGCCTCGCTCGCCCTATCAAGGTAAAGGACATGCCTACGGGAGAGCAGTTTGTCGGCCTCAACGACGACGACGGCGACCGACGCTACATGAGCCCGGAACTGCTGACAAACGTGCACGACGTGGTCGGTACCCCGGCAGACATTTACTCGTTGGGTAAAACCTGTGAGGCGATGATGACGACGCATCCAGCGGAGGATGGCGCGGGTAGCAGCAGCAGCGGCAGCGGTGGGGGGCAGCGGCAGAGCGAGCTGTACTCGGCCGCGTTTTTGTCCTTAGTGCAGTCGATGCTCGCGGAGGACCCGCAGTGCCGCCCCACCGCCTTTGACGTGGTGCAGGCTACGTTGCCAGAGCACCTCCGAGACAACGCAGAGCTTCTGTCGATGCAGCGGCAAATAGAAGCGCTTCGTGCCCAGCTTGCAGAAGAAGATGGGGAGTCGGGCAACGAGAACAACACCTCTTACGAGCATGCGAGGTGAGCAACGGACGCGTACGCGCAGCTGCTCCCAGACAATCGCCTATTCAAACCTGAGGTGGGGAACAGCTTCGGCGTGCTCCTCTCTGCTTTCTGTTTTCTCTCATTTTATTGCTGCCGTGGGTAGTTGCCATCGAGGAGGGCCGTAGCTTTCCGATGCCCACGCTTCCAGCGCTTTTTGTTTTCCTGCTCGCCAGCCGCTACACCGTTGCGCTCGCGCAGACTCCGCAAGCATCGTCTGCTTCACGCGTGCCTTTGGGTCTCTCACTCGTGCCGTTGGGCGAACTCCGGTCGTCGCGGGGGAAGGCGCAATTCAACTGGAGAATGGTGTGCACTGCAGCCGCGTGCAGGGCAACGTTGAAACCGAGGGATGTCTCGGTGCTTTCCCGCTTCTTCTTTTTTCTCCTTACTTATCTTTCCTGTACTGTGCCGCCAACAAAAATGTCGTCAAGAAGGACCTCGTTGCTTCCTTCATCGGCCCTCCTCAGCCCTTCTCCCTCTTTCTCTCTGCTGTTCCGCTGCATAGCTACCTAGACAACGGTCAGGAAGGAAGGCGCCGAAAGGCACTGCGTTGTTTTCAATGACGTCCTTTCGATATAGTCGAGGGAGAGGGGACAGAGGAAGAGAGGGACAAAGAAACAAACAAGAGAGAGGTTTCCCGCTGTGGTGTTGGAATAATATGGCGAAGGAGATGAGCAGGTGAACCACATGCCACCCTTGCTTCTCCCCGTTACGCAACGTTGCTGCAGCACTCTGAGCACGTGCCTTCTGCATACCACAAAGGGACGTTTGTCTGTTGTTGTTTTTGTGCTGTGAATACAGCAATGTCCCTTCTTTCTCTCTTTCAGTTGAATGCGTGTATGTGATTGCACAAGCCAGCGAAACAGACTGCACTGCTCCCTTGCCGCTTCTTCTTTCCTTTCCTCTCTCCTTGTTGCGGTGCAGAAAATTACGCATCAGCAGTAGATCGCGGGGGTGAGGCGGACATGGCCGACACAGATGATGGCGAGCGCTACACAGAAAGCAAAGGGCACCGCTATATGCTGATGACACTGCCCCACTTTCGCGTGTTTCGCGCCTTAGCACTCTCCAATGAAACGGCGTGGACGACGCACTACAAAGATAGTCTCTTGTGTGTGGAGTCGAAGCCGCCGACGGACAACTCCACCACCCTCAACATCATCCGTGCCACGCGCGCGATGCCGAATGTGTCGCCGCTCGTCTTGTACGATCAACTGCACGACGCACAGTATCGTGCGACGTGGGACAACAACATGATCGAAGGGTACAACATCGTCCAGCTTGACGCGCACAACGACATTGGCTACTACGCGGCGAAGTTTCCTTGGCCGCTGAGCAACCGCGACTTCTGCAACCAGCGGTCGTGGATGGAGTTCACAAACGGTGAGTACCTCATTTTCAACCACTCAGAGCCGCACCCCGACTGCCCGGAGAAGAAGGGGTTTGTGCGGGCGCGTTCAATCTTAACAGGGTTTTATATTCGTCCCGCCGCTAATGGCACCGGATCGCAGCTGATTTACGTGACACAGAGTGATCCCTGCGGATCCATTCCGCACAGCATCATTAACTTCGCCATGACAAAAGGCGCTCGCATGATTCTCAACAACTGCGAAAAGTGCTCAGAGGAGTACCCCGCGTACGCCGCGAAGACGTACGCGCCCGATCACGTTTTCCCATGGCGTACGCCCAAGATGGACTGGGACAGCCCTTACCTGTACCCGGAGGAGGTGCCTACGAAGACCACCGCGGCCGCCAGCAGCAACGATCTGGCTGCTTCTGCCTCTGCCGAAGACGAGGAACGCGGTGGGAGAAACAGCGCACAGCAGCACAGCGGTGCTGCAGAGATGCCGACGCCGTTCTTGCCCGACACCGCCTCGCCCTCTGGCACCACGCTGCCACTTGCCAACATCGCACCCTACCGCTTGACGGATCTGCTTTCCGTACAGCAGTACCGCTCCATCATGCAGGACGCCATGAACGCAGTGGACCGCTCGTTTCTCCGCGAGGGGCGTGTGCCCACCACGAAGGAGTACATCCTGCGGCTCAAGTTTATCATCGAAGGCATTCGCCTCACCACCGTTGACGTGTGAAGCGAGCAGGGTTTTCTGTGCTTTGTCCCTCTCCTCTTCTTCTTTCCGAACGTCGTTGGCCCACGCCTATCTGAGCTCCTCCCCCGCTATCTTTCTGTCTTTCTCTCCTCCGTCGTGATAGAACGCGACGTGGGCTTTCTGCAATGCACCAAATTTGTCTTTATGATGATTCTAATCTGTTGCTGCTGCTTCCTGGCACGCTCAGTCTCGCGATGACGCTGACTGAGGCGCTTCTCTGTTGTGCTCCTTCTGTTTTCCGTGTTGTGTTTGGTGTCGCTCTGTGGGTGTTTGTATGTGTGCGGTTATCCCTTTTGCATCGCTCTCTTCTTATGGGGTTCTCCTCCCCCTCCTTGCCGCTTTCAGAGAGAGAGCCCCACGGTGACGGGAGCTTTACTTCGTTTTTGTTGGTTGTTACTTTTTTTTTCTTCTTTTGCTGTCGCTGTTGCGTGCAAGGGGACCCCCCTTTTGGCCCTCGTCAACTGCGCAACAGAGCGAAGAAGAGCCTACACGAACCCAGTGCGGCTCTCTTGTTCAACCACAATGTGCCGAGTTGGCACTGAAGTAACAAAAGCAGAAAGACAAGAAAGCGAACCACCTAAGCAACTCAAAGGGCCGTTTCTTCATGTATTGTTGTGGTAGCATGCGAATTGTAGTGAGAGAACACGTACAGGCGAGGAGAAACACCAGGTTCACTCGTTGAGCTTCGTGAACTTGAGAGTTCTCTCCCACACGACACGTACAAGCGGCGCTTGCTCTGCGTAGGCATGTGCTTCATTGGGCCCTCGTTGAGGTGCCGTCGTGCGTGGGTGATGGCTTGTATGTGTGCGTGTGTGTGTGGGTGGGGGGGGGGAGTACACGTTTCTACCACCTGTTTTTTCTTTTTCTCTTATCTCCGCCTCCCTCTTCGTTGCCGCGTCCTGCATATGATGTGCGTGAACGCAACGTCTGTTGCGCTGTCGTGCGTCACGTGGCTTCTCACAGCGACAGAGCCAACGCTGTGCGTGACGACTGCTACTTGCCCTCCTCTTCCTCTGCAGGGTGGTGGCACCCCACCTCGACTTGTTTTGGCTTTTCTTTTTGCCTCTCTCCCCCCTTCTCCTTCAGTGAGCTGTGCGACGCACCAACTACACCAAGGAAAAGAGCACAGAAGCTACACGCTTTTTTTTTATATATCAGAGCGATGGAGGCCACGTACATCGTCGACTGTGGGCACCACACGATCAAGTACGCGGGGCTCTCTAAGCGCAACAAGCGCACGGTGGAGGTTCTCGTGAAGGAGCGGCGCAGCGAGTGCAACGCGTACGTTGCGGACGACGAACGCCTGCGCCAGTGTGTGCCGCAGCTGCTGAGCGGTGAATTGCGGACGGATGAGGAGCTGACGTTGATGCTGCTTCTGGACACATTCACCTCGCAGAAGTCGAAGGCCTCACTACTTTACTCGTGCTTCGAGTCTTTTGGATGCAAGAAGGTGTGCTTGCATTACACAGCCTGTACGGGTCTGTACGCAGCCGGCGAGACGTCTGGCGTGGTGGTCGACATCGGGTATGCAGGTGTGCAGCTGAGTTCAGTGTACAAGGGTGTGGTGCAGACAGCGCTGTCGTCGCAACTCTCCTCTGTTGGCACGCGCAGCCTCGACTGCGAACTGCATCGGCTGCTGCGCCGTGACGTGACTGAGGAATCTCTGCACCTCATCAAGTCGCAGTGCTGTGCTGTGAGAGAGCGAGAGGAGCCGCTGCCCGACCTCACGCTGCCGGATGGCACTGTCTTTCCCTGCAAGGGTCTGACGCGGTCAGAGCTGCACGCGGCGAGCGGTGCGCTTCTCTTCTCCACCACGTCGTCCGTCCCGGACACGTTTCGCCTGGTCTTTCAGAAACATACGCTGTGCCACGCCGACGCCACGTCGTGGCTGCGGCTCGGTGGTGGGGCACAGATCGACGGAGTGGAGGAGGTGCTCCAAACAGCCTTGGCACACCCCTTGAACCGTCACACCCCAAAGGAGCTTCTTTTGAAAGATACTACGCACGGCCCCGTCAGTGGGGGCATTATTCTGTCGCAGCTGAACGTCTTCAAGAGCATGTGCATCGGTGTCGGCGACTACGAGGAGTACGGGCCTGACGGCTGTGTTCAAATGCAAGTGGTGGATGCCAGATAAGGCGTGGGAATGAAGATAGGGAGAGGGGGACGCTTCTTCTCAGCAGCGCCTCTCCGCCCTGCTTCCTTTTGCGGTTGAGTGCCATGCTGTTTTTTTGCGTTTGCTTTTGTTGTTGGACTGACCTGACTAGGGTGACTGCTCGTTAACAGAAGTGTTGGAGACCCTTTGAACGTCAAGCCTGCTAGACGTAAAGCCACCGACGCTGTTACAAAGCGTGTACCCACCGAAGCGTGTGTGTGTGCATCTGTTGGATTGACAGGAATAACAGAAAAGCACTTTTCCTCTGCTGCCAGCTCAGAGCTTTCGCAGTGGATTAACCGACACCCGTGATGTGAGGATTCTATAGTGGACAGTTATGGGCAGGGGAAGCCACTGCGACGCTTCAGTACGGCGAGGCGACTAGCAACGGTAGAGATGTGACGCTTTCCTTTTTCTTGTTTTCTCTAAACGACGGCAGCCGCACTTCTCTTCTGTTTATATCCCCCCCCCCTTTCTATCTCCCTCTTTTGTGTTGCGGAGCCTTGCCACATCTCCGGTAACAGGCGGGTACGGTTCTCCTACTGCTGCAGCTGCTGCGATCATGTCGTTTCGAATACTCAGTGCCGTACGGCATCGAATAAAGGCACGCTATGAGCTGGCGCGTGCGCGCATGCAGCTCCGAAACTTAATGGACTACGAACTCATTGGACGCTATTGTGGGCTGCTGCTCTTTCCGTTTGTCATATACGTTTGCGTTGGGCAGATGCAGGGCTACTCCGATGACCGCATTCGCGACGCACTCGCTGGTCGGAAGCAAATTCGCTGAAGTGGCAACCTGTGCCGATCTGAGAAATTGTTCTTGGTCTGGTGCACCCCTGCCGAGTGCCCGATGCGACGGTGCGTGTTTGTATTTGTGTGTTGAGGGAAGCCACTGCTAACTTTGTTGCAATTACACACACCAGCTCAACTGTGCATTGTAAAGAGAGAAAGGAGGAGGATAGAGAGAGAAGGGGTTACTAGAAGAAGGGAGCCCGATCACGAAGAGAAGCGGATGCACGCAAGGGGTTGACTAATGCAGACATTTAGCTGTTTTCTCTTCTTCCTTCATCCCCATTCTATTCGGTCACAGCTCAATGACTGGTGAGGAGGGGGGGGGAGGGTGAGTGACCCGCCTCGGTGTTGTGCTACAATCCCCATCTTTGAGAAACTGAAATGCGGAGGTGCGCTACGTTTTTTTTTTTGTCTTCTTTTCTTCATTCCTTCCTAAACCTTCCGATTGACGCCACTGCGCATGCCTGACAGACGAAGCTGGGCTTCGTTGTGCTTTTGTCGTCCTTCTGTTCTTCTTGCACCCTTTCCCGCTCTCTCTCCCTCCATCTATTCTCCTCCTTCGCACTCGCAACAACTGCTGCGTATGCCCTGCCCTGTGCGAGCGGGCTCGCCTAGTTTGTCGCTTTTTCATCAAGTAGCAGCTGTGTTGCTCTCGCTTACACACCCATTTGCGGTGCTGTCTGTTCGTTCGTTGCTGTGTGGCTCCGGGCACATCTGTCGCCTCATCAGGCACCAAGCGTTATCTCTGCTTTCCTTAGGCTTCTCTTCCCAAAACAAACAAGCAAACAAACGTGAGAAGCAAAGAAAAGAAGTGAAAAAACAACAACATGATCACCACCAGCGGCCGCGTTGTTCGCAAGAATGCGAACGCATCCACTGGGCGTCGGGCACAGCAGCAACGACAAACACCGCAGGAGCAAATTGAAGAGGCGCTGCAGGCCCGCGACTTCTCGAAGGCGACGACGATTCTGGAGTTCTACAAGTCGATCGATCAGAGTCTGGGTGACTTCCCCATCAATCCATGGCTAGCGTACAGCGCGTTTCACGCGAACGACATTGACAAGGCCATCGAGGTGTACAAGGATATTCTCGCACTGGAGAGTTTCGACCCCATCAACTACATCTATCTGGGCTGCTGCTACTACATGAATGGCGCCTTCCAGGAGGCGGAGGAGTGTGCCCTGCGTGGACCAGAATGCCCGTTGCAGGTTCGACTGATGCTGCACATTGCACAAAAAACGCACGACGAGGCGAAGTTGATGTCGTACCACAGCAAGCTGCAGGACACGGTCGAGGACCAGCTGTCCCTCGCTGCGGCGCAGTACATCCGCAATCACTTCACGGAGGCTATTGATGCCTACAAGCCCATCCTTGCGCAGGCTGCGGAGTATCGTGCCCTCAACGTGTACCTGGCGATGTGCTACTTCAAGCTAGATTTTTATGAGGTGAGCGTGAATGTGCTGAACGTGTATTTGCAGACGTACAGCAACAGCGCCGTCGCCATCAACCTGAAGGCGGCCAACCACTATCGTCTCTTCAACAGCAGGGCAGCTCGCAGTGAGCTGAAACTGCTGATCGATCTGCAGCGTACCACCTACAATGTCGAGACGGACATCGTGAAACACAACTTGGTGGTGTTTAACAATGGTGAGGGTGCCCTGCAGGTGCTGCCGTCCATCCTCGACGTCGGTATCCCAGAGGCGCGGCTGAACCTTGTCATTTACCACCTCCGCCACGACCAAATCAACGAGGCTTACGAGCTGATGGCCAACGTGGAGCCGCTCACGACACAGGAGTACATTCTGAAGGCGGTTGTGAACGCGTACGTGGGGCAGAACATGGAGTCACAGGAGCACCTTAAGGCTTGCAAGGAAATCTTCAACTACGTCGGCTCCTCTGCCAGCGACCGCGACACCATTCCTGGGCGGCAGTGCATGGCGTCCTACTTCTTTCTCTTGCGCGACTTCGCCAACGTGCTCATCTACCTGCGCTCCATCAAGCCGTACTTCATTCGCGATGACACCTTTCTTTACCTCTACGGCATCGCCTGCGCCGGCACCGGTGAGTACGCCGAGGCGGAGCAGAGCCTGCTCGCGGTGAGTTCCGATAAGATTAAGGCGGAGTTCAGCTACACCAGCTGGTTGGTGCGCTCGCACATCATGAACAAGCAACCAAAGCTGGCCTGGGACATCTACCTAAAGAAGGAGACGGGCGAGTCGATTGGCATTCTGCGGCTCCTGGCCAATGACTGCTACCGCACTAGCGCCTTCTATTACGCCGCGAAGGCGTTCGACGTGCTGGAGCGGCTGGACAGCGACGCCGAGTACGTGGAAGGGAAGAAGGGTGCTTGCATCGGAGTTTTTCAGCAAGTCTACGCGAACGAGGAGACGCCGGATGCCTTCTTTGACGTGATGAAGATGGTGGACTCCAGCATTCAGCAGCACGCCGATGACCCAGCGATTGTGCGAGATTTCACGCAGATTCTCACCGTCATGAAGGAGTGGAGCAAAGATGCGAAGCTGAAGCGGCGCTAGTGTGTGTGTCTGTGTATATATAGAGATAGTCATCGCATGTATCAAGATGTACCTCCTCCACGGGTACTGTTGCCCTCGCGCATGTATAAAGCTGTTTTTGATTTTACACGACTGTGAGGCCATGGTTACGTGGGCACGGCTGCCGGTTTTTCTTTTTCTCTCGGTGCTGCTTCCTCACGCGAACGCTCTTTGCGACGTTTCTTGGGTGTGCATGTCAGTGTGCGGATGAACATGCAGAGACTTCTGCCTGGGCACGAGCAGCTGTGTTTGTGCTTCCTGTGTTTTCTTGTGCTGTTTTTTTGTTTTTTAGAGGAGGTGCGCAACTGATTTTGGTGTGCCACCCCACAGATCGTATCAAGCGTAAAGAAAACACAAGGTGTCTTTTTTCATCTGAGTGCTGGCGGAGGACTCTTACCGTCTTAACAAGTCCGCAACATTGCGCCGTTGGGCAGCGGTGACACGGCGAGGACGGCGCGAGGAGGGGAGGTGCAGCGTGCGGGAAGGCCCTCTCACGCTACAAGACGTGTGCTCCCCGCTCTTGGAGACTCCACCTCGAAGACGGAGACTACAACACCGAAAGATCTTCTTGCTGCTGGAGCAGAAACTCCATTTCCTCTGTGTCTCTGTGCTGCTTCTTGTGGTGGAACGGGCAACGTGCACGCAGCAGGCAAGAAGAGAGAACGATATGCATATGTCAGCAACGCAGCGCTTTTGTTGCAACGGCCACCCTCTACTCAGTCACCCTTTTTCTTCTCACGTACTCTCCCTGTTGGCGGCTTTACTTGGGTCACACGTCAAACACACACACATACAATCATACATGCACACACTGAAAATCGCTGATACGTTATTGTGCTCAAATGAAACCCCTCTACTGAAGCACTACCGCTGACTACGGTAGCAGCAACGCGCCGAACCATGAAGCCGCACGGCCTGGCTGAAGTTCCTTTTATCGTGCAGCCCTCCGCCCTTCTGTCTCGATCCATTTGTGCACTCTACTGGAAAGACACGTTTCTCGGCAGCTGTGTGGCGATCACGCCGACGGTCGTAATCACCGCTGGTCACCACTACAACGCCAACCGCGACGACGTCGGCGACTTCAGTGTTCTAACCCGCCCTGGGCACTGGGCGGCAGTGGAGTATGCCTCAAAGAACAGCTCCTTCGACGTGGTGGTCTTCTGGCTTTGCGAGGAAGTCGTGGCACACGTGTCTCTGCGCGGGTTTCTGCCCGCTGTTGGCGCGCAGGTGGTGACGGTGTGGCTCTCGCCCAAACCCCCACACACCGCCATCGTTTCACCGGGGGTGGTCATCGAGAGCGCGTTAGAAAACTGCGTGGCGCGTGGCACCGTCAGCACGACCGGCTCGAGCGGTGCGCCGGTGGTGGATGTCTTTGGCGAGCACGTCGTAGGACTCCACCTCACCTCCAACACCCGCAACGGCTCACGTGTGTCGGGCTTTTTGCCTGCACGCAAGCTAGTCTCTTTGCTGGCTGAGATGGGTGTGAATCACGCTCGGGTGCAGGCGTAATGCCCACGCTGCGCTTTGTGTTCGTGCGTGTTTGCGTGTATTTGACCCTGCACGGTGCTTGCACGAAGAGTGCTGATCTTTATTGTCGTTTAGCTATAGCTGTTCTTCTGCTGAGGGTGGAGCTGCGTTCATTTCCACTCCTTTTTTTCTCTTGGTTGGCTGGTAAGGTCTGCATAACCTGCGAAACGTGACTCTCATAAACAACGGGCTGCCTTTGCAGCTCCGCGCTTGCATTTGCACTCGGCACCTTTGGCCGTAGGTTTTTTTTTCCCCGGCTCCTTCGTGTAATCGTCATGCTGCAATCGCGCAGCGCCATCACGCTGCTCTACCGCATGCAACCCTTCATGCTCATCGCCGGCCTTCCCTGGGAGGAAATCACTGCCCCTTCTCAGAAAGCTGCGTAGTGAAGTTAACTGCGTTGCTGGCCCCCTCCCCCCCCCCGTGGCTTCCATTGCTTCCGCATTTTCTGCTCTCCTCGCTTTTTCTTCTTCTTGCGCAGTGCTCTGTGCGGTACACCAGGTGCCGACATCTGCTCACAGTTCGATACACGCTCCAGCACTTGCGAATTTCTAGCACGGCTGCAGTCAAGTTATCTGTTTATTTCTTTGGCCACCTTGCTGGTGAGTTGTAGCTGTAGGTTTTCCCTTCCGCCAATTTATATCAGCATCTATATGGCGCACGTCGCAACATCGGAGGAGCACAATGAGGCGCTTCAGTTTTCCTTTGAGGAGCTCGTTGCGGGTGGGACGGCCGGCTTTGCAGAACACTTTGTAATGTTTCCGTGCGACACCATCAAAACCCGCATGCAGGGCGGTCGCGGCCGCAGCATCCGCGGGGTGGTGCAGCACCTCTGGCACCATGAGCGCCTCACCCACCTCTACCGCGGCTGCGTGCCCACTTTAGTGTCCGCCGTGCCAGCCCACGCGGCGTACTTCAGCGTGTATGAGGCCTTCAAACGTCTGTTTGGTGCCGAGACGAACCTTGGCATCTTAGCCGCGGCCAGCTTCGCCACCGCTGCCCACGACACCGTCTCTACCCCCTTCGACGTGGTGAAGCAGCGCATGCAGATGGACAAGCACCGCAGCTACAGCTCCTCACTAGACTGCGCGCGCCGCATCGTGCGCAACGAAGGTGTGCCGGCGCTGTTCCGCTCACTGCCGACTACCATCGTGATGAATGTTCCGCACTTCGCCGCGTACTGGCTCACCTACGAGGGCTTCCTAACGAAGCTGAGCGGCAAGGCGACTCGCAATCGCGAGGAGGAGATGACGGTGGACTACATGGCAGCTGGTTTCGTTGCCGGTGCCTGTGCCGCGGTGGTGTCCTTCCCGTTTGACACAGTGAAGACGCATCTTCAGCTTGGCCACGGGCGGGACTTCCGGCAGACGTTGAAGGGCCTGATTGCAAGACGTGGACTTCGCGGCGTCTTCTCTGGTGTGTTGCCGCGCATCATGTACACCGCCCCTTCCGGCGCCATCATGATGGTGACGTACGAGTCCGTGAAGAGCGCGTTGGCGTTTGAGGAGGGGTTGTAAAGGTGCGAAAACACAAGTTTGCGGACGGTATGGCGGGCGGGCCCTCCCTCTCTGTGTGTGTGTCTCTGTTCGAGTGTTTGCGGAAGCCCGCTATCGCTGCAGGTTTTGGGGAACAAGAGGCGCCAGACAACAACAATAACTACGGTGAAGGGCCGAGTAAGTTACCATTTGCGCTGCAGCCGCCTGTCAATGAACGTGTGTGCGGTGCTTCTCTCGTAGACAGTGGCGGGCTCTGACACCTTCAGCGGTCGGTGCTGATTTCTGCAAGTGCTCGTTTCACAAAAGAGGCGAAAGGGAAGCGAGGAAGGCAAAGGCGGACACCGCCCCCTGCACTGCCGCAACGTTGCGCGAATTTTTTTTCTGCCTGCTTTGTTTTCTTTTCCTTCGAGGCTGATCAAATGGCCTCCAACTATTATTGATGTCCGCGATGCGTGTAGTGGTGGTACGTGGTGTCAACTCTTTGTATTATTACTATTGTTAACTAATCTGGTTTGTGCTACTTATTGAAACACTGTATTTTCACACACACAGAAAGGGCGACGGAGAGCAAGGTATACATTTGCAGAACCTCCCCCCCCCCACACACACACACACACATGCGAATGGTGAACAAAAAAAAAAAAGCAAAGCCTGCATTTCTTGTTTCAATGTATCTCTCTCCCTCTTTTTTTATATACTATTGTCCTTATGTGTCTTCAAGGCGTCGTGCGCAGGCTTTGGTCGCCTCGCTCTCCCTTTGTTTTCCTTATCACCTAATGTCGATCGCCGCTTCAAGTCGTAAAACTCAACAGTCATATTCTCCACAAAAAAAAGGAGTGCACATGTATGTGCATGTATCCATCTATAAAGCCGTCGTTGTCGGTCTCACCCTGTTATGTGTCATGTCACCTGGGAGCCGTGACGGGTGCAGTATAAGCGACGCCGTCTCTCACTGTTGATGCACTCTGTGTCGTGGCAGGTGAAAAACATGGGCAAGACCCCTCGACACAACGCCGCAATACAACGTACGACAGCGGCAAAGAGTGTGTTGTGGTGGTGGTGTGTTGAATTGAGAGGAGCAGATTCCCGCTGAAGAGCGAAGATGAAGGCGCACACCTCAGGATGACTACGTGAGCGCAGGCATCGTTTTAAAAGTTTGCGCTGCTGCCTAAAGGCGAGTTTGTGTTTCTTTTCCACGTGGTGTCTGAACTGCTGTGGTGGGACCTCAGCCGAACTATTCACGGCGTCTTCTCTCTTTTCTCTGACTGAAATGCGATACTTATCCGCTACGATCAACTATCATCTCTCGCCACTCTTCATTTCCTTCTGTTTGATGTCACTTCTCTTTTTTTTTTCGCGTTGTTTGTCGTTAACAAATACTGCGTCATCCGCACAGCGAAGACTGGTTGGTTGGCGCTCGTGGAGGTTTGCGGAAGGCCCACCGAAGCAACAACAACAACAAAAAAGATGAGTGGCTCCTTCGCGTTGCGGAAGCTGCTCTTCGACGATGAGGAGGAGGCGCACAGCGTCAACAGGCGCGGGTACCACTACGCTGGGGCTTACGCTCCGCTGCTGAGTTCGGTGGCGGTGGTACAACCCGCTGCGGTGCTCCCGAAGAGCGGCCTGCCACTTGCGTGCCTCTGCCTCTTCTCCACCTTTGTCAGCTGCCTCACGATGAGGGTGCGCAATAAGGAGAAGTGGTGGCTGGGCATGTTTTCCATCTGCACTGTCTACTACAGCAGCGTCAAGGCGCACAAGGTGAACAACGGTTTGGTAGGCCATCAGAGTGGGTTCTTTGCCGCTGGTATGGGTGTTATCGGCTGCGTGGCGCGACTCATGGTGAAGAGTGGCTCCTTTAAGTGGAATGTGGGTTGTCTCACACTCTTCAGCAGCCTCCTGTGGTATGAGATCGGTCGCTACCACCTCTGGACGGAGCACGTGACGGAGTTCCGTCGTGCCGTCACTCCGGAGCGCTCATATGACCTCCTCGGTGAGTACGTTCCCCAGGCCCTGGAGGTTGAGTTTTTGCCCTACCGTGCCATCAGCTGAACGGGCAGATGGAGGAGGGGGGGGGGGCACGCGGTGTTATGTGTGTGTGGTGTGATTGCTTCCACAAGACGTGCATTCTTGTGTTACTAAGAGGCAGAGAGACTTGTAGACAAGGGCCGCTGCTCGTTGACCTCGTCGCGCATCGGAAAAGTACGCTTCTCCCTTTGCTGCCGTTTGTAATTGACGACAACACAGACGTTCAGAGGGGCAAAGAAAGATAACAGAAGCACCAGCAGTTGCTAGAGCTTCTTTTTTATTGCCGCTGGAGCACTTCAATCTGTCCTCTCTCTCTCTCTTATTGTTTGCCTCTCCCTCCCCCTTCCCCACTCCCTCTCTTGTCGAAGTGCGTGTGTCCTTCTCGGCGCGGCCGACTTCAGAGAGTGTCTGTGTTTGGTGAACTGGCAAACATCACACGCTGAATTTCGCTCTTTTCTTTCTTTCGTACCTTTCCCTTCACACCACCCCGCGTGCACGCCTTCCCCAAATAAGGATGGGTCCCAAGCCCGTTATCCTCGACCACGACGGCGGCCACGACGATCTGGTCGCCCTGGCGCTGCTGCTGGGCAACCCCGAGGCGGTGAAGGTAATTGGCTGCGTGGTTACCGACGCCGACTGCTACGTCGAGCAGGGCTTCAACGTCTCTGGTAAAGTGATGGCCCTCATGCATGCACAGGAAGGCACACCACTGTTCCCCATCGCGAAGACATCCTTCAAGGGCGTGAATCCGTTTCCGTCCGAGTGGCGGTGGAACGCCAAGAACATGGAGGACTTGCCTTGCGTCAACATCCCGCGGCACCAGGCCATCTGGGACGCCGTGCGGGCGGAGAACGATGCCTTTGTGGGGGAGGTGCTGATGGCGAAGCTTGTGATGGAGTCTACTGAAAAGGTGACGATCTGCGTTACAGGGCCACTGTCCTGCGTGGCGTGGTGCGTTGAGAAGTACGGCGAGGCGTTCTGTAAGAACGTGGAGGAGTGCATCATCATGGGTGGCGCGGTAGACGTGAAGGGCAACGTTTTTCTCGACGGCCGCACCGACGGCAGTGCGGAGTGGAACATCTTCTGGGATCCTGCGGCAGCGAAGACCGTCCTCACCTGCCCGCACCTCAAGACTGTCGTCTTCTCCTTGGATTCCACCAACTCGGTGCCGGTGACGTCGTCCGTGGTGCAGCGCTTTGGTGCACAAAACGACTACCTGCTCTCCCAATTCGTCGGCGCGACGTGGGCCAGCTGCACGCATGTTGAGCTGATGCGGCCCGGCGACGGCTACTACGCTTGGGACGTTCTGACGGCGGCCTACGCGATTGACAAGTCCCTCGCCGAGGTGGAGCCGGTGGCGCTGGAGGTTGTGGTGGAGGCAAATCACCCCAGCGAGGGGCGAACGGTGCGGCTGCCTGCCGGGGCCGTGTCTGGTAATACTGTGATGGCGAAGAACACCAAGGCAGACTTTTTTTACGACATGGTGCTGAGGAGCACGCGCCGTTGCCTCCCCAAGACCGACAACATGTGTACGCGTCCTTCGTGAGGGCATACGATACGTTCCTGACTTTTTTTTTTATCGGGCTACTGACGAAAGAAGACCCATTACTCACCCTCACATATATTCGAACCAGTCGGCCTCTAAACGTGTTTAAGTGTTGATAAAGGAGAATCGCAGCCGCTGTACGCGTTGGTGTGTGCGCTCCATCAGTGGGACTTGAGCGGTACGTCGTGATGAGGCTAGAATAGTCCACTACTGCCACGACGTGCGTACTTGAGAAACCCTGTCGCTGCACTTACACGTGCTCTCACAAAACCAAAATAACAACAAAAAGCTACCAAGTGGGGAACGTGTAGGTGCACGCCTCAACAACGGAGGTGGGAGCTGCACTGCTCAATGAGCAAGGCAATAGAGCACTTCTTCTAGAGAATTAGCTTAGGACGAGGGAGCACGCTGACGTGTCGGCTTCCGCGGAATGCCGGAAGCTCGCGTTGAGAACGCGGCACGCAACCTTCGAGAGCTCCGAGTGCATTGAGTGCGTACGTGCTTCATCCAAGCCGGCGCTCCTCCTCGTTTTTCAACGCCCTTCTCGGCTGCTCTCTGTATCCCGCTTTCCCTCTTTCCACCTTCTCTCCGATCGTCTTTTTTTTTTTTACACGCCACCCCACACAGGAACGCTCTTTAACATCCCTGTGTTCTCTGCCGACCTGTTGAAGCGTGCTGCGCGCGGTCCACTCCAACATCCTCCGTAAAACCAGCAAAGAAGCGGAAAAAAGACGAACGAGATCAACGAAGGATGAGTCGAACAGGGAGTGCCTCCGTTTCCATGTCAGGGCCCTTCCGGGCTGCTGAAGAAAGCGGAGCGCCGCCGCCACACGTCATCTGGCAGGTCTCAGATGATTCCCTCCCCCGCGTGCCACTGAGCGACTACGAGGCACGACTTTACAACTTCAAGTGCACAAAGAGCCGTGCCTTCCTGCAGGACCGCGAGGCAGCGGCCGCAAATCTGCCACGTTTGCTGCCCGACGGCATCCCCTACGCGGCCAACTTTGTTTCCTTCGACTGCCTGCGCGAGTGCGGCGCCCTTAACGAGTCACGGCAGAACGAAGTGAGCATCACAGCAGAGGATCTGCGTCTGCTGTACGAGGCGCGGTGTCTTGACCAAGGTCTGCCTCCGTCCTGGCAGCGGGAGGTGCGCTTCATGGAGTTGGTCAGCGCCAAGTGCAAAGGTAACTTCTTTTGTTTGCCGGAAAACGGCTTCGGCGTGAATTCGGCCGAGGCGCTCGCTGCCGTTCTCTCTACCAATCGTCGGTACAGCGTGCTGGACCTTTCTGGCAACCGCCTGCGGGACGAGGGCGCGCGCTGTATTGCGCAGCTGATCAAGAAGAACCGCACCCTGGTGCACATCGACATCGCCTCGAACGACATCGGCCACGTCGGCGGTGTGCTGATCGCACATGCGCTCTTAGAAAACAACACGGTGGTGTCGCTCGACATCGGGGCCCGTGCTGGCGTCAATGGCAACCACATTGGCACACCTGGTGCCGAGGCGCTCGGCGTGGTGCTGCGGAGCAACGAGGTGCTGTCACGGCTGAACGTCAGCAGCAACGGTCTCGGTGCCACCGGCGTAGCTTTCATCGCCAACGCGCTGGGTCAAAATAACTCCTTGACACGGCTGAATCTCTCCAGCAACAACCTCGGCGTTGACGGTGCACGCGTCCTCGCCGCGGTGCTGGGGGAGTCGCGGGTTACCCACTGGGAGCTCCCACGCAACCACCTTGACGACAAGGGCGGTGCCGTCTTCCTCGACGCGCTGGTCGAAGCCATCCGCAACGGTCATGATGTGGTGGAGTACTTGGATTTGGAGGACAACGGGCTGGGCAGGAAAAGTACGGACATTGTAGGTAAGCTGCTCTCCTCCTCAGTAGCGCTGACGGTGCTTCGGCTGAACGACAACTCGTTCGATGGCGGAGTCAAGGCGATCAGTGCCGGCCTGCAGGAGAACCGCAGCCTGACGACTCTGTCTCTGTCCAAGTGCAACGTAGACCAGAACGGTGCCGCAGCTCTGGGCCATGCTCTTACGGTGAACCACACGCTTCTCCACTTAGATTTGAGCAACAACCGCATGAAGGATGCCGGTGTCATGGATCTGGCCAAAGGCCTCGGCGCCAACAAGGGTCTCCAGTCGTGTAACGTGGCGTCCAACAAAATAGGTCACGACGGCGGCCTCGAAATTGCAAAGGCGCTGCAAAAGAACGCCACCCTGCGCCACCTCAACTTGCGTCGCAATATGATGCTCGAGACCACTGGTGACGCAATCAGCGATGCGCTGCGTGCCAACAAGACGGTGGAGAAGATGGACGTTGCTTACAACGACTTCTCGTACGTGTGCGTCATGGCCATTGAGAAGGCGTTGCAGCGCAACAAGGCGCTCAACAAGACGCTGCTCGTGCCGAAGCTGCAAAACGACATTGATGTGTTGGCTCCCAAAGAAAAGGAGCTGGATCGCGCAGAGGAGGACATCGAGCTGGAGAAGCGCATGGTGCGTGATCGCAGTGAGGAACTCATGCGACGCGGGGAGGAGGCCCGTGTCGTGTCGGAGAAGCTGCGGCGCGAGATTGCGGAGCTGGAGAAGGTCTACGAGAAGGCGAGAGCCGCTACCGACGCCGCCGAAGACTCGCTGCGCCAGACCGAGAATCGTGTCAACGCTGTCATCACCGAGCTGAAGGCGCAGCGCACAAACATGGAAACTCGAATCCAGCAGGAGAAGGAGCGCGCGGATCGCTTCCAGCGAGACACAGAGAAGCTGCGCAAGCAAATCCGACAGTGGGAGGACGCAGAGAAGGAGCAACTAGGTCCGCTGCTGAGGGACCTCGAAAGCACCGAGAAGGACCGAGCGCGGGAGATGAACGACGCGAAGTTTGAGGCGGAGAAGCTGGCGACGTTGGAGATGCGCGCGAAGGAGCTGCAGATCGCCGCAGCGCGCAAGGGCTCCAAGAAGAAGGCATGACATGATGTACTCCCAGCTGAGCACCAATCGTGCCCGCTGAAGCAGGCAACAGCAACAACTACCATATGGTGCAATGCTTCTCCGTCCGCCTCGACAAATGTACAGTAAGCTCAAAAAGGGATTTCTTATCTGCTTTTACCCATGTCTCGCAGCTGTTGTCTGTTTTTTCATGGGCTCACTTGTGTGCTGTGTATAGGTGTGTGTGCGTGCTTGCAAGTGGTGTCATGTACAAGAAGTGTGGATGCGATTCCATTTTTTTGTTTTTCGTCTCTCAATGAACTATGCTGCTGCGATGTGTGCGAGTGTTTCTCGTCTTCACCGAGCAGTGGGAAGCCGTCCGCAGAAGATGCCGCTTCACATCACAGCACTTGTGCAAAGCGGTAAACGCGCTCTGTTCACCAGCACTCACAAAACAACAGCTACGTGCTTCGTTGTGTGTGTGCGGCAAGTCTATCAGCAAGTGTGCTACTGTGACAGACTCCGTTGCCGGGCTTTGTGAGCTGCGCATCTTCTAAGCCACACGTGCAGACCACCATCACCACCGCTGTTGGAATCTCTTACTCCTTTGTCTGCTTCATCTCTTGTTGCCGTTTGTTTTTTCCTCTCGTTGTGCTACAGCAAGACACCAAAGCGTAGGTACACCGGCATCGACACAAAAGAAAGAGCAACTGTACTGCCGTGAGCACCGCCACCATGCCGCTACTCGTACACGCAGCAAAGAGGACAACAGAGAGGCGGTGCACGGACAGCCTTGTGAAGCCGGTACCTCAAGCCCCAGCCGAGTTGGCTGCGCAGGCACTGTCCACCTTGTGGCAGCGACTTTTTCAGAGCTACGTGCATTTCTCTCAGCCCAGCTGCGATCCATTCATCACAGATGCTGCACTGTGTAGCGTAACACTCCCCATCCACGCCGCGGCGCGCACCATGGGGTCGAGTGCGATTCAATGGGCACCGGGTTACTCTGTTGCGCGCACGTGTGATGCCCTTATCCAACACCTGTTTCTCTGCAACGAACACTTCGACACGCTGTCGTGGGTGATTGCGTTTTGCCTCGTTGATCGGCTGCAGCTACACCACTACGTCCGTCAGCGTTTGCAGAACATTTCGTTCTGGCGGTCGCTCGATTCTGCACCGGCGGCCTTCCAGATCGTGAAGGACGACGTCCCTCAGTTGCTCTTGACGCTCTACACCCTTGCCTTCAAGTGGCATCTCGACTACACCGTCTCTGTCAAGTACCTGACAAACCTCCTTCCACACCCCAGCTCCATTCGCAAGACTATCTTGCACACCACAGTGCAGGACGAGTTGGCGGTGCTAGAAGTGCTCGACTACAACTGTGCTGTGTCGCACCATCACATCGAACAGCTTATGAATCACTTCTTGACGGCGGCGGAGCGGTCGTATGTGCTCCGTGCCGCGTGTCGCAGTTGACCGATGACGGGATGCGTGGGCACACACGCCTCTTTTCTCTGTCAGAGCGTCCCGTTGATGTTAATCGGTACTTTGTTGTCGTTTTCAATCTGCTTTACCACATCTGCTCTCTTGGCAGCCTACTGCTTTTTTTGTTGTTTCTCGTTTCTTCTGCTACTACGAACACTCAAATCTCAAGAGGGAAAGCAAACAAACGAACGCGCAAAGAAAAGAAAACACTGAACAGGTAGTGTACCTTATATATATATATATATATATATTTATTTATTTACCAGAAATTGATGGAACTTTGCCAACACGGCGTGGTCACTGCTTCTACACTTCTCTGCTTTTCTTTCTTTGATTGCTGTCGCTGCAGCTGAAGTGTGTCAGATGGCTGCGTTACTCGTTGGTCAGTAATGCCGCTCTTCTTTGTTTCTTGCGCGCCACGCGCAAAAGCGGTTACGCAGGTGCTGCCGCTGTACCTCTCAGTAGGTACGCCAATACACTGTATGCTCCCCCTTTTCGGTCTTTCTTCAACTTCCCCCCCCCCCTTCACATCAACACTCTCATCATCACTTTCCTGTTTCTTCCCCTTCTCGCTACGGTCTTGCGTCCTTGTTATTTCTTCTTAACTCTCATTCTTTCATCCACGCCCCGACTGGACTCATCTGTCGCTTCAACAACGCCGTTTTCTGCCCTCTGCCGTGACCGTCAGACCTCAGCTTTTGCCTCGCTGTTCTTCACTTGATTTTCTTTCCTGTGCCGTTTTCTTTCCTTTTGTTGGTTTGTTCGTTTGGCCCTTTCAGCTTTTCCTCCTCTCAACAACGCTCTCCCCCCCCCCTCCTCAGCTGATCATTTTGATACGCGCTGCATTGCTTGGAGTTCGCGTGGTGATCCATAACTATCGTCTGTTCTTCAACTCTTTTCTTTCACTTTCTTTCCCCTTGCGCCAACTGTTGACACCGCCGTGCCTTCTGCGGATTTGTTGTCGCTTGTCGTGCTGCTTACGCTGATCTCTGTGCTGTTTTCTTGTCACTCCTTATTTCCGCCGTCGTCGTTGACTCGGGCCAGAAGGTGACAATAGCCACCAAGAAGTAGGGGAAAAAAAGAGCTCGCAGGACTGCAAAAGGACACCATTACCACCGCCGTTGATTTCGGGTGCCCTCGTCTGCCACACGTGTTTACCTCTCCTCCTATTCCTCCACGCCGCAAATGTACGTACAAAACGCGTCCTCCTCCCAGCAAATGATGCAGTTCCCACCCAACCAATCTCAGCAGCAGTTCTCTGCGATCCCCTCCTACCCCCCGCAGCAATCATTCATCGTGCAGCACGCGCAGCAGCAGAGTGTCTACCCGACACAGAACACGCAGTTTGTGCCCATGAACATCTCCACCCCGTCGAATCAGAACTACGTCAATACGCAGGCGCAGTCACAGGCGCAGTCGCAGGCCCAGACCATCTACGACAGCAACTTTCAGGGCTCCATGAATCAAATCTCACCCAACCAAGGCGCGGCCCGCCACAGCCGCACGCAGATGGTGCCGATTGCCTCTAACGATGAGCGCTATCGCAAGCAGCTGATCGTCAACTACCTCGCCCAGGACGTCACGAGCGCCGACATCCAAACCCTCTTCTCACGCTTCGGCCCTCTCGACGGCGCACGGATCATCTACGATCGCCAAACGAGTATGCCGCGCGGGTACGGCTTTGTTTACTTTCGTCACCCAGAGAGCGCGAAGCAGGCGGTGGAAATGATGAACGGGTACGAGTTCCACGGAAAGCGGCTGAAGGTGGGGTACTCCACGAATCCTCTGAACATCATTTCCAGCACCTCGCCCACGCAGCAAAACAGCTACGGGCCTGTGAAGTAAGCAGAATGATAAGAAACAACAAACAAATGTACCGGTGACGAAAACGTTTTCAGCGTGTCACGTACACGCGTTTTTCATTTTTCTACCCCAGATGCTGCGGCTGTGCTTAACAACCTCCTCTCTCTCTCTCTCCCCTATTTGCATTCTTCTCTTCGCAAAAAGAAAGGAAAATACGCGCCGTGGTACATCGACGTTTCAACTTCTGCTTTGTGGTGCTGGAATGACACAAATAACAACTGCAACAGCTATAGGTGGATGCGGAGTCCTCTTGTGTTTTCTTCCATAGCCTCTGTCGGTTGTCTTTTGTTTGGTTTGTGCGATTGTGTTCTGTGCTTTTCAGGTGCTCTTTTTTTTTTCTTCTTCTCTCCATCATATATATTCTTTTTTTGTCTCTTGATCTGGTACGATTTCTGTCTGATTCCCTTTCTTCGTACTTCCACTCTTCCCCATTGTTTTACAATATTCCTTCTGTCTTCTTTGTTTGCTGTTTCCTTTGTGCTTCTCGAAAAAGAAAAAAAAACCTGTGCTCCCTTTGTTCTTTTTGCTTGTTTGCTTCAGTGCCTTTCTTTGTGTGTTCGTTTGTTTTGCGTACGGCTCTTCTACTGACGGGTTGTTTACATCTCTGTGTCGTTTGATCTATCATATTCGCACCCTTATTCGTACTTCTTGCTACCCTTCTTTCTCTTATTATAAAAAAGATATATATATCTCTATTTGCTTTTCTAAATTGAAAAAAAATTATTTCTTTTGTTGTTGCTGTTCTTTGTTTCTCATTTCTCATGCTCCCCAATCTTGACTATTTCTGTTTTCCCCCTCTCTCGTTTCTTTTCTTCGATGATGCTCCTTTTTCATTTTCTTGTGCTTTTTTTTTTTTGACATAGTCTGTGCGTCTTCTTTCTTTTTTTGATTTGCCTAGCTTTGCGTTTTTGAGTTATCGTTAGTGCTGCGCGTGACACTGCCGGGGAAAGGTTTATGTAAGGAAGAACTACTGAACTTTTGACCGCAAAAGCGTAGCTTTGCGATTGTGTTTTGTGTTTATTCCTCTGCTCCCCCTCTTCTTCCCGTTTCTTTTCATTTTTGATCTGTTTTTCTTCTCTCTTCCCCCCTTTTATCTTCTTCCCATTGGCTTCTGTTCCACTATTAAATCGAAGAACAACAGCAAAAAAAAAAAAGAAATCCTCCCACACACGCACACAATACTGACAGAACAAAGTCAAGGCGTGTTTTCCCCAGAAGCGTTTTGTTTTTCTTTCTTTCTCTTCTTTTTACGACTGATTTCTCTGATGGGCAGTCTTTTCTCCTCTCTTCATCCCTTCGCTTTCTCTTTTTACTATATGATGTTACTCCCACTCCTATTCCCACTCCCCATACATACCTCTCAAACGCACAACAAAGAAAAATGCGGGGAGATGCACAAAAAAGCACAGTCTTTGTCTTTCTTTTACGTTAACGTGTAGCGTTATACCTTCCTTGTCTTCCCGGGGCCGGATGCGCTCGCGATGAGTTGGGAGGTTTGCTTTTGTTGTTTGCAACTCTCGTTGATCACGTGGAGCGAAATACCGAGGTTGAGAAGACAAGGAGGAGGGGACGGTGGGGGGAGCACCCTGCCTTGTTTTCTTTTTTTCTTTTCTTTTGATTTATTTTATTGTTGTCCGTCCATTCTTTACCGTTGTGGTTTTCACTCGCCCTCACCTGGTGACCTCTGAAAGCGCACATAAAAAAAAAGTCACGGCAACAACATCCACCACCTCTACTACAAGAGAAAAAGATGAGGATGGGCTGCACTTTGTCACGACAGCAAGTTTGTGCGGGCATCTTGGGTTTCTTTGTGTGAGTGTGTGTGCGTGTGTGTACATGTCTTTCGGTGTGTGCGAGTGAACTTCTATCAAGCCCCTTTTCCGTGCATCACGAATTTTACGAGTTGTGTTCCCCCCTTTTTTTCCTCCCCTCGTGCTGACCATCCCACGACTTCCTTTGTACTCGCGCCCTCATCGTCTCTGCCATCGTCATGTTCGGCCACGCATTTCTCCTCTTTTTTGTGTTCTGTCTTTCTTTTTCTCTTGCCCCTTTCTCTGTACATGTCTGTTTTGTTTGTTTCTCTTGTATTTTATTTCTTCTCTTTTTTTGCTACTCAAATCTCCTTGACATGCGAAGTGCGTCGCCGCGTCCCTTCGCTCCCCCCCCCTGACGCTCTGCACAGCGGTCGGTGTCCTCAATCTGTTTTCTTTTTGTAGCGTACGAGACACGCTCTGACGTTGCCAGAACACGAGCGGGGAAGGAAGAAGAGAAGCAGAAAAAAAAAGCGGAGGGGTTGTTTTTCTCCACGAGAAGTGTGAGGAATGATAGTCCAAGCCTGACGAGGAGCAAATCATTCTTACACAATGCATTTTTCTCACGAGAAGGCTGTCAGGTGCCTTTCGGTTTCTCTTTGGTGTTTTTCTTATTGTCTTTCTTGTCTTTTATTCTCTCTCTCTCTTTATATATATATATATATATATATATCTTTAGCGATTTACGAAGCCGTATTCTTCTTTTTGTTCTTTCCTTATATATTCATTTTTTTTGTCGATGTGATCCTAGTTTGGTAATGAGACCGTGAAGCAAGACTCGTTGGATTCATTTTAACGAATGAACTGTACCGCGTTGCGACCATGGCGTGGAAGCTTGATTTGTAGTAGCTCCTCTGTTGTTATTGATGTTGCTGTTTTCCTTGCTGTTTCTTTGTTCTGTTCGACTATGCGATCTCGCGCTTCAATAATGGGGACGTGCGTTACTCCTTCTTTCTTTTTGTGTTTGTGTGTTTGTGTGTGTGCGTGTGCGTGTCGGGGGAGGAGGATAGTGTGACGCACGTCAGCGCTGTCCACCAAGATAAAAGAACGGTGGTCTCTTTGTACCTCGCTGTCACCTCTCCCATCCCTTCCCCCTTCCTCGCTGCCCCCTCGCCTCCTTGATAATGTGTACCCACCACGCAGGCCTGGCCGGTGATTTTACCACACTTTTCCTTCGCCATTTCATCTTCACTCTCTTGCCATGGAACTTAATGCTGCATTTTCAGAGCTTTTTTTTGATAGATGCTTGCTACTGTGTTTCTCTTTTCGTGTGTGTGTGTCTGTGTGTTACCCATCTCTATTCTTCTTGTTTTTATTTTGCTTTCTTTCTTTTACACGAAGGAAATCAGGTGAGATCCGCGATCAAGGCAACGGCCTCTGGTGAAGCTGTATTCACAATTCACTGAGTGAATGAAATAGCGTGGGGTAGATATGACGAGGGACGAAGACGCATCCTCTGCATATGAGCCGCATCTCAACTTTGCTTTTTTTTTTTCTGTGAGGGCAGCAGCACGCAAGGGAATGATGTGGGGGGGGGGGAGGAGAGTGAGAGTGCAACGTGGTCTACATATCGCACGTACTGAGTTCCCTGCTCCCTCCCCCCAACACAGCCTCTCTTCTGTGCTGCACCACAGCTGCACAGGTCATTCGAGTTCATTGTAATGAAGTCACGAGTCTGGGAGGCGAGTTGAGCCGTGCTCGCCGCCGCGCCTCCCCGCTTGTTTTGATCTTCTGCGTTTGTCCACCGACTTACCGGAGGAACGCAGACGGCAAACGTGCGGACTCACGCGCGGTGAGCAGAGCTGAGAAACTCTCTTCTCCCACTTTTTTTTTACTTTTGCTTGTGGGACGTCATCGTCGTCTTCAAGATGTGTAAAGCGCTCCATCTTACACACACATCAAAGAGCCAGATGGGAAAAAACAACAACAGCAACAACAGTCAAGTAGCTTTCCTTCAGGTCAACGCTTACGTAGGAGGATACCCTTTTCGTCTTTTTTTTTTCACAGAAACAGCTCTGTGTGCGTATTGTGTGTGTGTGTGTGTGTGTGTGTGTGTGTGTGTGTGTGTAGGGGTGAGTGTGCATGTCGGTATGCATCCCACGCCTCTAAAGAAGCTGGTCGCAACGCTTCTTCGCTTTCACGTTTTGTATATAATTCCTCTTCAAGAATAAAGAGAATAAGAAAAGCGTAAAACGAAAAACGCAAGTGCAGAATATCAGATTTGAACGAGTGCACACTCGTATTTCTTCATTGACTTTGTGAGCGAGTACGTCGAAAGGAGCCACCACGGTTTTCTGTTTTTTTTTTTTCGCGGTGGGCGAGAGGCGCAGCGTGCACCCGTTAACCAACCCCAACCTGCAGTGGCTCGTGAGATTTCCTGAGCTAACGCAGATGGCGTCGACCTCGCTGCACGGGACACGAACAGTAGTGAATGCTCACCTTTTTAAGCGAAAGATGTGATGCACACAGGTAATGCTGCCTTGTGCGAGTCTATATCATGCATATATATATGCGTGTTTGTATTTGAGTGTCTGTGTATGTGTGTTCTTTTTGTGCAAACGAAACAATCGCAAAGAGTGTTTACGTCTTAACGGTGAGAAGTTGAGCTCTTCGACACAGTGGCTACACCATTGTCCGCCGTTTTCCCTTCCTTTCGCTCGTCTTGTCAATCCGTGCATTTCTCTCCTCCTATTCCTCCTTCCTCTCGTAGGTGGTTGGCCGTTTGTAGCCTCTGCCTTTGACGACAGAAGACACCCTTTTTTTTCATCACGCTGACGTGCAGTGCACAAACACGTACACATACACACACTCATCTAACTCTCTGCACGCACCCGTTGCGTTACTGCACAGTTTCCTTCACAGACCGCGCCTGCGATGCGAGACGTACTTCAGCGACGGGTACCGTTGTGGGCCACGGCTATGCTCAGGGAGGATGTCGGCGTCGCCAAAGACAGCCTTCTTCTCACCGCTGCCCAACGTCGACAGCTTTTTACGATGATCTTCGGCGTTGACAGAATGCATGTGAGCGGTGCGGATACGCACCTGGGGTGGCGTACGACAGGTTTCTCGCCCTTCACCGCACAGGCAATGCTAACACACGGTCGCTTTCTCAGGCTCGTGAGCAGAAACCGAGGAGACGTTGTGGTGCACGTCGAGCTGAGCGACTTCCTGTCCTGCCACGGGCAGGCGCTCACCACCGTGCCGCACGAAATCGACGCACTGACGCTGCGCACGCGCCGCGACGAGTTGCAGTCGCCATTCTGGGTGACGAAATCTCAAGCGACGGAGCTGTGCACCTACGGGACAGTGCAATGTCAGTTTCATTTTGTCTCACCGTCGAGCAGTGCCATCGCGGAGGCATTTGCCAGCGACGCAACTTCCATGCTGTTGACGTGTGGAACGTCAAAGGCGACGCGTTATGTTAACTGGGGAACTCTGTGCTCCTGTGTTGTAAACGCGGCCGCACTGCGCACCTCCGTGTCGTTCTTTCGCTGCTTCCACCCCATCAACGTCCGCACGAAGCAGCACTTTGCGTGGGCGGTGGAGCTCCGGCTGCGCGTGGAGGCCATGAGTAGCGATTGCTGGTGTAGCGTCTGGGGGAGTGCGGAGGATTACGAGAGCTGCGGCTTTCGTGTACTCGATGGTGCCCTTGGCGTGGACGTCTTTGACGACTTGGGCAACCCTTCCTTCCTCGTCCATGCACTTTGTACGACAACTCCGTTGGAGGTGTATGCTGCGCGCTACCCAAACGATTGCATCTGCATGGCAACCAGCTGATGGATCGACGCGTCGCACGAAGTGCGCTTGTTTCCTCCTTCCTGTTGCGTAGCGTCCGCTTTTTAAACTCTAAATCCCCCCCTCCTCTGCTCAGAAGCAGTTTCCTCTGCTATTTAAGTCTACTTTCTACACGAAACACCACTACCGCTGCTGATGCTCGTGAGCAAAGACACATTGCTCCGCGAAGTGAGCAGCAGTAAAAAAATAAAAAAGAAGAGATGTCACACTGACTCCTGCGTCGGTGCTCAATTGTGCGTGTGTGTGTGTGTGTGACGACGGCCGGCAGCACACGCCCCCAACTCCCTCCACGTTTCCTGCTTGAGAAGCACACGACACGATCTCTTTTATGGCTTAGGTGCTCACTGACTCTCTGTTCCTTCACCTTGGTTCTTGCTTTTTTTTTTCTTTCATTGTCGTTGTCCTTTGTGCTCGACACCGCTGAAGTCCTCCCGCATTGGTGACACTGTGGTCCGCTGCTCTCGAAAAGGTGAAGCGACAAACTTGGGTATTACGGCATCGCTCACGCAGCTGGTCTGACGAGACAGACAACAGAGACGTTGCACCGAACAGAGTAGTCATTTTCCTTTTTGTGGTTGTGAAAAAGGGTAACATGAGCGCAGCGACACACACCAAAGAAGATGCTAACGCTCTTCGACGGCAGCTTCTCATTGAGCTCTCCGTTCTGCGACGACGCTACACCCAGCTTGCAAACGAGGATCACATTAATAGGGGGGAGACCAGCTACCCCCATCAAGGGACTCACCGCGACGTCGAAGCCTCTGTTTCTTCCTGTGCTTCTTCCTCCTACTCCCCCTCGAATCGCGCGAGCTGCACCGGCGCTGCGGGCGTTGCTGCGGACGATGGTGGCGACGTCGACTCCGGCGCGCTCTGCCAGAGCGATCGTGATGCGATTGAAGCGCTGTTTCACTCCATCGACGACTTCACCCGCGATTTCAACGAGGGCAAAGGCGATGTTGACCGCGACGACATCGTTGCCAGGATTGTGCGCGGCAATGTGTAACACCGCACCGCACACAGCACACACTCCCCCCCCCCTCCCACCTCCAACGTTGCGTTTTTCTCTGCGCTTTCTGCTTATTCTTCGCGTGTAGAAATTAAGAAGCAAGTCTGGTTATGTGGTAGAGGCTAAACACCCCAGCGTTGCTCGGAATTCGATCGGTGTGCTTTTACTCGGCCATTTATGCTAGGAAGAGGTGGTGTGCTTACCTTTTTTTTCTTGTGGCGTATTCACCGTGCACACGTCTGCCCGTTGCGCTCGCTTTTCCTTCCTTCCTCCACGGGCCTTCGCTTCTGTTCCTGCAACCGCACGCGCCATCTGCAGCCCGCTGGGCTTCCTCATTCTCACGTTGTACCCCTCTTTTAACCTCTTCTCTTCTCTTCCTCTCCTCTCCTGTCGTTTTTCTTTGGGATTTTTCTGGTTTGATCTTCGCGTCCCAACCCTTTCGTACATTAACCTGCTCGTGACATGTGTAGCTTAGTATCCAAACATGACTGCCCCGAAGAACAAGATCCGCCGCATCGGTAAGAGGAAGGGTGCGACCCTGAAGGACGTCAGCGCGTGGCGCTGGATCAAGACGGCCGCCCGCCACTTCAAGCAGGAGGGCAAGCTCTTTGTGCCGAACTGCACCGAGATCATGAAGAGCTCCCACGGCCGCGAGCGTGCCCCGCAGAACCCGGACTGGTACTACATCCGCTGCGCTGCCGTGCTGCGTGCCATCTACATGCGTCCCGGCGTGGGCTACGGCGGCCTCAGCAAGCGCTTCGGTAACAAGAAGAACTACGGCAGCCGCCCGGAGCACACCGTGAACTCGTCGAAGGGTCCCCTACACTGGGCCTGCAAGTCGCTCACGAAGCTCGGCCTCGTGGAGCCAGGTGCGGTGTCCGGGCAGCGTGTGTCCCGCAAGGGCCGCAAGTTCGTCGACTCCCTCGCCTTCCAGGTGCAGATCCGCAAGTTCGGTCAGTCCAAGGCGTAAACCATGTTGGCTACGTAGCGTCTGGTACGCATAGTTTTCTGTTTTCTCGTTTATTAAGATGATGAAAAAAAAAAAACATTAATCCAACAACCGACAATGAACAGAGGACGACGCCTCCTATCTTCTTCGTGTGCGACGGACTTACGTTCATCACACCTGCATTGCGTACCCGCACCTCTCTGCCCTGAACTGGAGCTTTGTGTTCGTCTTGGTTTTGGTTTTCCTCTTTTCCGGAATTTCCGTCGTCCTCTGCCTAGTTGCCCTTCTCAGGCTGTTGCGATGTTGCGGGGTAGGCGCGTAATGAATGGTAGGCGTGAGTCGACCATCATGTCGGCGAGGAGGGGGACTCGTCGTTTTCTCCTGCGTTGACATATCTCTTCCTTTCTTGTTGCGACGTATGACACCTACGCCGCCCAGTGTGTGCAGTGCACGAGGTGACGGATCTTGCGGCGACCTCGATTGCCCCCAAACGTCTTGCTGCTCTCCCTGCTTCCCCCTTTATTGCTTACCCTGCGCTTCTCTTCTCCAGATGAGCGGGGAGCACTACGGCGCCGCCAACGTCCACTAAGTGACCACCCGAGCTTGCATCATCTATACACATACACAGATAAAGATATACAATCACACTTACACACACGTGCAGACGCACAGCAGCCGACTTCTCTGGAGATCACGGTTGAGCAACACATTTTGACAACGCAGCAGTCCAGATGTCGCTCTTTGGTGTTTTTCTGAAAGCAGCGGCGCTCGGTGCTGCGGCAAACGCGCTCCTTCCTGCGCGGGTGGCTCAGTGCATTCCGCTGCTGGATGCTCCACAGCCCACCGCCGGTGGAGACGGCACGAAGGATCTGGTGGCGAGCATGGCCCTGCTCGATCGCACCCCGAAGTGGAGCATCGAGGCCGATGACTTTCAAAGTGACGTCCAGGCCGGCACCGCCCAGCTGCGCATTCTTCGTCTCAGCGATGAGTTCACCGACGCCGACTGCAGGCGGGCGCCCGTCATGCGCCTCGTCGGTCTCTTCCCTGGGGTGTCCACCGACACCCTCTACCAACATCTGACAGATCTTCAGATGCGTCCTGCGTGGGACACGAACTACACCTTTTACGAGCGGTTTGACGGCACGTTTAGCGGAACCTTACAAGAGCCGTCGCTTCAGCGGCCGATGGCGGCGGTGTCAAAAAAGCGGCCTCAGTGCGAAGGTGACGTGTGCACCCTCGTGCCGGACGTGTCGAGCACCGCCTTGGATCACCACTGGTATGGCCATGGCGTGGGAAGCCCCGCGCTGCGTCGCTTCGGCATCGCCGATCGCCTTTTCCAGTACGAGCGGTTCTCCCGCTCCTTTCAGATCAGTGGCGAAGTATCGACAGCGCTGTCTGCTGGTGTGACCGTCTACGACGTCCTTTTCAGCGGATCAAAGCGAGCTCGGGAGGTCGCCTCAGCTGCTTCGCCCACACTCGCTGCGTGGCTGCAGGCACGGCGGGACAGCCCCACCTGTGAAGGCGTCGAAGTCAATTTTCAACACATCGTCATCATTCCTCTCGCGGATGCCAACGAGCAACTGATGACGCATCCTGAGCAGCTCCAACGGCTGTGTACAATGGGAAGCGTGATGGATGAGACGGCGGCGAAGCTTGTGTATACTGTTCTCAAGGATTCTCAAATGCGCTATGAAGAAGGGAATGCGGCCCTTCCGGCGAGTCTGCTCGTCATGACGTCTGCCAACAACGTGAACATGCCTACACTTCTTCCGCTGTGGATGCAGAAGAAGATCTCCGGTTCTGTATCTCGCAAGGCGTACAGCCAGCTGATGGCAGCCTGCCTGAAAAATCAGGAGTTGTGAGAAATCCGCTGTGGTGTCGTTTTCTGCTGCTCAGTTGTGTCTAATCACTGTTACTAAACTCCTTTTTATTCCTCCTCCAAGTGCTCTCGAGTGCACTCGAGACACGCCAGGTAGCACCGGCACACAAGAACTTCTCTTTCCACCACCGCGAGAAGAAAAAAAGCCCTTAAAGCTGACTTCAAAGCTGTCCACGATGACGAGCTGGGAACGACCCCTCTTCCCCCCCCCCTTCCTCTCCCTCACTCCGTCATTTCAATGCAAAGTTCGTATGTTGAGTTTTTTTTCTTGAGCGGTTCTCTTCTCTCCAATGCTTCTCTTTGCCTCCGCATGCCTTTTCTTTCCTTCGTGTTTTGACACCTCGTAAACACGTCGTTTTTGTTTGGTTGTCGGGGTGCCTCCTCTCGTGTTGAGGTGACAGAATAGCATCAACACGAACTAAAAGAGCGTCACGCCTCAGCCGGTGACTTGCACAACACCCAGCTCTTTTTCATTGCCCCCTGTTTCTGCACATACACACTCAGCCACACGCGCATCATTTGTTAATTTTAAGGAACTTCTCTTTTTGTTTTCATTGTCGAGCGGCGTTGAGAGCGACTCCCTCTCCTTTAATTTCTCTATTTGTTTCGCTGTTTTTACTTCTCTTATTTCCTCCCTCCTACATATCTGTCGTTCCCTGCACACCATGTCGCGCTTCATTGACGTGAACGACATCCGCATTGATGCGGAGTACCAATGCGTGTTTTGCATGAACCCCGTTTCCGACGCTATGCGAAGCACACAGTGCACACACCACAGCTGCAGTGCCTGCGCTGCCGCCTGCATCGACCGCTGCCCGTGGTGTGTCTGTGACACCCACTGGAGGCCCGACCCGGAGTTTGAGAGGGCGACGCAGACTGCCGTCGAAGAGGGCCTTGTGCAATGCGCTGTCCAGCAGCTCAGCAAGGCGTACAGCTACGTGGGCGAACCAACACTTCGGCAGATCGCCGTGAGCTTCCTCGATGCCGAAAACCGCGAGGCTAACATGAGTGAGATGACGGCATACCTTGCGGAGATGCGCAAAGGCACGTACTTTACCCCCCCGTCGCCTGGTGAGGTGGTGTCGAACAAGCGGACGGTGTACACCTGCGATGACGCCGCAGAGCTGCGCAGCCTCGAGAATAAACGCCACATCCGCTGCCTGACCATCACCGACGCCGACTTCTGGGACACAAAAGCGCTACGTGAGTTCACGGAGCTGCAAGTGCTGCGTCTCCAAGGCTGCCGCCGCATCAAGGACTTGTCAGGGTTGAGCGGGTCACGGTGCCTCAAGACGCTCAACGCCGCCGGCTCCGGCCTGCGCAGCCTTAGTGGACTGGAGTATTGTCTGGCACTCGAAACGGTCATCGTGACGGGCTGCTCGAAGGTCGCCAGCATTGCTCCTTTGTCACAGCATGCCTGTTTGCGGACGCTGCACTGTGGTGAGACGGGCGTGGCGGATATCGAGGCGGTCGCGTCCTGCCCGCGCCTCGAGGTGGTCTCGTTTGACGGGTGCCGGCGGCTCGCTGACTTAACCCCGCTGGCGGGGTTGACGAAGTTGCGTGAGGTGCACGTCGCTACCACCAAGGTGACGAGCCTGGAGCCTCTGCGCGGCTGCAGCGCCACCTTGGAGCGCGTCATGGTGGACAACTGCATCGGCGTGTCGGACCTGTCACCGCTGAGCGAGGCCGAGAACCTCAAAGTGCTGCACGCAAATGGTACGAGCGTCTGTGACCTGTACGGCCTCGGCAAAAAGCCGATGAGCTCGCTGGAGCAGCTGCACTTACGCGACTGCGAATGCATCCGCAACATCGCCGATTTGGTGGCGGCGAAGCGTCTGCGCGTGCTGGACATTGGCCACACGAGCGTCTCGCGGCTCGACTTCCTCGTGAACTGCATCGACACGCTGGAGGAGTTAAACATCGAGGGTTGCCGCCGCGTGAGCGACATCTCAATCCTTTCGTCTGCCAGCCGGTTTAAGTCGCTTCGGGCAGCCGACAGCGGCCTTCGCAGCATCTCCGCCCTTTACCCGTGCAGTGCCACCCTCGTCTGTGTGAACGTCGGTGGCTGCGCAGGGGTGATTGGCGCCACGGCGCTGGCCGATGCACCGCTGCTGCGGGAAGTGGTTCTGCGTGGTACCGGCGTCGCCAACCTAGACTTCCTCGCAAACTGCAGCAGCGTGCAGGTCATCAACTGCGCTGATTGCGTGCACATCAGCGATCTCTCGCCGCTGCGCAAGGCGACGGCCCTGCGTGAGGTGGTGTTCTCTGGCACGAGGGTGAGTGACATTTCGGTGCTGGCGGCGTGCTCCCAGCTGGAGCTGGTGAACTTTGCAGACTGCCGTGACGTGAGTGACGTGGAGGCGCTGGAGGGGTCCGCGGAGCTGCGCGAAGTCGTGTTTAGCGGGACGAGGGTCAGCGACATCTCACCCCTTTCCAAGAGCCCGCTGCTGGAGGTGGTGGACTTCCGCAACTGTGCCGCGATCACCACTGTGAGGCCGCTCATCGGCTGTACCCAGCTTCGGCGCGTCATCTTCGCAAACACTAGCGTCGCCAGCATCGCCGGCCTTCACCGCAGCAAACGCATCGAGATCGCCGACTTCGCTTTCTGCCGCAAGCTGAACGACTTGTCGCCGCTCGCGGCGACAACGCAGCTGAAGATGCTGAACGTGGAGCACACCGCCGTGGATAGCATCGCTGCCCTCGCAGACAGCCCGCAGTTGGAGATGGTGAACGTGGCTTTCTGCGAGCGGGTCAACGATGTGGCACCGCTCATGCACTACCAGCACCTGTGGAGCGTGAACCTGCAGGGGACGCGGGTCACTGACCTCTCGCCGCTCGTGACATGTAAGCTGCTGGAGGTGCTTGACATTCGCGACTGCGCCGGCGTCACCGACGTCTCTTGCCTCTCGCGGGCTGAGGAGCTCTCTTCGCTCTACGTACACCGCAGCGGTGTTCGCGACATCGGCGCCCTCCGCTTCAACAACGACTTGAAGGTTTTCGGCCTGCCCGGTCGTGCTGTCTGCACGTCTCCCGTGGACAAAGCGCCGTACACCCCAGTCTCGGAGCACAGCACACCATCCACTAGATCGAGCAACTTGCAGAAAAAGAAGAAGAAGACGTCACCGAAGCGCAATGGCTCGTGCGTCTCCAGCTCTTGCAGTTGCATGTGAGTTGGTGGCTTTGGCATAGATGCAGACACAGACATACACACGCACACACGCACTTCGGCTCCGATTTCATTTCCCCTTTTCTATTCCATACACCGGCAACAACGGAACCAAACAAACAAAAGCCGGATCTTCCCTTTAGGATCTCATGACTGTGAACGACACGGGGACGTCCCCCTCACTTCCCGTTGTTCTTCTCTTTTTTTCTTTCTTCTCCCCTTTTTGTTCCTCTCTATATAGGTGTCGCCCTGCGCGCTGAGCTAATTCATGTACAAGTGTGGTTAGATGGTTGTCCTGGCCTCATGCGTGCATTTAATAAAGGGGGATACGTCGGGAAGTTTAGGTGATTGTGTTTACTTTTATTTTGCTCCTTCGTTTGTGTACGCGTATTTCGCACCGTTGTGAATTCACTTTTTTTCTCTGCGTTTTGCTCTTTTCTCTTCACCGCACTGAACAAACAACGCACGCACAACGGCGTATGTGGCTTTTCTTCTTCCCTGGCTGTTTATTGAGTAGTACTTACCTTCTGATGCACACCGTTAGGAGTGATAACTGGGAAGAAGCCAACTGCGAACCACCTTGTCAAACGTGACGGTTCGTCTCGAAGGCTATCTACGTTACACACACACAAAAAAAAAAAGGACTATGCTTGCATACTAGTGCTGTGGGTAACGTCTTCAAAGCCGGTCTGTGCACCACGAAGTTAAGGCCGTTTTTTTTTCTCTTTCCTTTTTCTGTTTCGTCCCCTCCACCCCTCCTCGATGAAACCTGAGAGCGTGCAGGAACAGCTGAGGTCGCTTTTTGCTCCCTTCTATTTACTAGTCGTGTTTCACCGCGCTTCAACAGACCGCCGCCTGCCGTTTTCCTTCGCTTTTCGAGGCATCCATTCAATGTCCCACGTTGGCGTCCGGTTGACTCGCTCTTTACACATGCAGAAGCATTTAGCGGCAAAGCTAACTGAGACAGAGACGGCGAGAAGCAGAGGTGAGAAGGAAAGCGTGCACGCAGATGTGCTGCGGTGAGTATCCGGTGGTGGTAATGTCAGACGATGGACGTCTACAATGACCTGTTCTCTTTCTACTCATTTGTTATTATTATTATTATTGAAATCGTTTTGAAGTCCCTTTTAACTGATACAACGGCAGTACGTTATTCCACTTCGCATCCCTAATCAACAAAGAAGGAACGTATCTAATATCCGTCGACTTCTTTCACTCGCAGAGTTCACACGATTCAGCATAGAAGGAGAAAGCTCAGCTTTTTTTTTTTCTTAAGAGTTCTCGCTCTCCCTCTACGTCAACTGCGTAAGGCTCCCGTCATTTGTTTTTGCTCATGTTTCTCGTGTTACTTCTTTTTTTTACTCTTCCCTTTACAAGTTGCCTTATTATTACTACTAACACTGTTATTCCCTCTGCTCTCACTCACTCCCCATAACAGCACCTCCTATTCCTTTGTGCTTGTCTTGACTGAATCTCTTCTGTTCTTCAAGCCGCTGCTCTTGCCACAACAACGCAACTTCTTTTTTGATTTTTGTTTTATTGGTGTTTTTATCTCCTTTTCTGAAATGAAAGACGCACCCTTTTTTTCCCCGTTTAGTTTTGCTGTGTGGCTGCGCATACAGCTGAGCAGTACCCGTGAGCAACTCGATGGCTTTTTTTGCTTTACATCCATTGTGGCCTTCGAACCCAGCCACAGTACGTCGACCCGCAATCCCCTCATAGAATGTGGCAGCTCTGTCTAGGTGTGCCGCGTCTAAAGATCCCATCTTTAAGATTTGACCTCGGTTTTCTGTCATGTCGTAGAGGATAAACATAGACGCCGCCTCGGGCAAGTGTCTCAAACGGGCACAACAACGTTACACTTGTGTTTGTCGTACACAGTAACATCAAAGAGGTAAATGCTCACCTCTCCATATCAACTCTTTCGCCAATGTGTTTACGTGGTGTGTGTGTACACACGTGTGTGTTTGTGAGTACGCCGCTTTTGCGGTAGAAACAAAAAAGGAATCTCTTCCCTGTTTTTCCGTGTTTTAATGTTGTCAATTTTCTTCTCCCCGTAATTCGCGTTAGCTTTTCCTCTCCTTTTCCTAGGCTTTTTTTTCTTCGCCTTTCTAACGCTGTGTTTAGTTTCGTGCCCGTGTTATTATTACTACTGTTTTTTTTTTAATATACGAGCGACACTGCACCTAAACGTAAACGTGTTCTGTGCGTCCCGAAGGCTTCTTTCCTTGCCCTTTCAACGCGACCGCATTTGCTCTTGTTTGTGCTGTTACGTCTCCGCGCGGGTGCATGCTGGGTCACCGTGGAAGCCGATGCAAGTCGGCCGCTTTCCGCCCGCTTTAGCAGCGTGAAATCCACAGAAAGGTCCACGTTTTCGTGTACGTGCTCCCTCAGATTCCCTAATTGGCGTGACTCTTTTTTTTGTTGTTGTTTGTTTGCTTCTAGATTTCTAACGTGGCGAAGTGCCGCGCCAGAAAAACAACAACAAGGGAGAAGAGGACAGTTACCGCCGTCTTCACAATTTCATCATTGGTGTCTTGTGGTGGAGGCGGTAACTTGGAGAGGCTTTGCCATCCCCAACTCGACCGTGTTTTTTTTTTTTCTTGCAACAGAGATGCTCGCGAACGCCCAACATTCAGGAATTGCATGAATGAGATATATGGACTCAGCTTTCTAGGATTTTAATGGGACGTGCCAGCGATGCTTCGATTTTGCGAGTTTTCAATGAGACAGCCACGAGGTCTGAAGTGAAGTAACGATGCATCTAGACTACGACCTTTTTGGTAAACTCTCTCTGAACACACCTCTCTTTGTCCTTCGGTCTCTGAATTCGTCGTACACACGCATACATACACACACACACACACATATATATATATATATATACATACACTGTCTCTGCCAAGACAGGAAGCGATCAATCAACCACCTGGCCGCCCATGGTAACAAAGAACATGCAGGAGTGAATAGCTAGATTTGAGAAGTGCCAACGACCTTCTGCAAGGTGTGCTCATGACAGTAATAGTCTTCGCGAAACCACCCTCAGTTTCCCTTTTTCTCATGAACCCTGTGCTACTTATGCCACACGTAACCTACTCTCCGCCCAATCCTCTCTCCGTTTCTTGATGTCTCCCAACAACATCAGATCAAGCCCTCACGACCCCCTCTCACGGTTTCTTTTTCTGTTCCCGCCCACCACCCCTTTTAAAGAAACGCAGACTCATGAAGGGGGAAATGCGAGTGTGTGCCCGTTACCACGGCGGAGTATCTATAACCTGTACGGTGCTTGCAATAACTGTGCTTGACTTCACAGTTTGTTTTCTCAAGGGGGGGGGGGGGAGAATACAAAAGAGAAGCGTTCAGAGGACTATCGTGACCGTGCTCATGTCAGCGCACTAGGAAATGTATTCATCGTTAATCGCGTAAACCCCGATTCTCTTTATTACCTTGGCTCCTTCTTTTGTTTGTGTTTTATGCCGTGTGTGAGTATCTGGACTCGCGGCAATAACTTTGCCTTTCGGACATCGACCGCGGGTGAATTGGGCAACCTGCGCGGGGAATCGATAGTAGCCACAATAAGTTAGTATGGAAGAGGCGACACGTAAACAGGGGATGGAGCGACGCACGACGACTGAATATGTGAGGCACTGCGTAGACTTGCAAGGGCAATGTCGGCAGTTGGCATGACGGATTACTCTATCCACTCTCTCTCCTACCAGCTCATTTCCTCCAGCCTCGTTACCAAGAAGGTCTTCTCTTGTTACACTCCACCAACACTATAGATGCCGGCTCCTCGCTAAACCAGTTTAGAGAAAGGTCGGGGTGGAGGAAGGAGGTAAGGAAAACCCCAATGCACTTCTTCTGATAGACCTATCATGAAGCTCTTCAATGAATAGTGGGAGGCAAGTATCGGCATCGTAGTTTCCGAGCCAGTTTCCGAGCGTCAAACGACCCCGGCAACAATCACCGCCCGTTGTGCACAAAAGTGCTGACATAGGTGGCAGATGTACCTCGTTCAACAGCGGTATCAAGTACTCGATTGAGCGACTTACCGCTGTTGCCGACCACTCTTCGCAGCAGAACACTTGCCCCATCCGCTCGACGCGACAGTTGTTCTAAAAAGCAATCCTATCGCGAGTCGGGAGAGCGATCGACTGGGGCTGACGCGGCTTTCTCAATGGTCCCTCACTTTGTGGAGGCGCATGCTGTGCCGAATGAAGAAAGGAGCTCACCGGACGTCTTGCGCAGTGAACTGAGCACGATGAAGATGCTGAATGAGGCTACCGGGCTGGAGCAATCCAGCTTCGCTGTCTGCGAGACCCTCTCCGTGGGAGCCGATAACAACTGCATATCGTTCCCCACGCAGCGCATTGTGGAGAACTACAGTGGAATTCCTGTAGTTAAAAAAAAAAGTGGAGAGTTGAGTGTGTCGAAGAGCAAAGGCGCCTCTGCCACGCTGAATTTAATACTGTCGCTGTTTTCTCCCGCCCAAATGCTGCTATGACATGGCTGCGAGGATATCTGGACGGCAAGATACGATGTGGATCCACGAATGTTCTTCGTACGAGGCTAACGTTGAGTAACCGATCGCATTGACACTGCGCGAGTTCAGTGCACCC
>OESO01000030.1:279828-293641 GCA_900240985.1 Crithidia bombi | reverse complement strand
TTACCACTTCCACCGTTGGTGTGTATCCTACTACTCACTTTTTTTGTTGCTGATGTGTTTTCTGTTTTGTACCGTTTTTAAGTTTCTCTGAATGAGATCGCAGTTTGTTTTTTGTAGGTTCTTTGGGGGTTGTGGCTTCTTTGTGCTGATGCACAATGTGAAGTGGGTAGTCTGTTGTGGTCGCCTATAGTATCTTTTATATACTTTTCTGTTTTGTACAGTATCTATGGATCGAAACGTCTTGAAGCATGGTGTGCTGTAACGGCGATCTGCACACAGGTGTCGTTGCTGTTGAACTTCACTTTTTGAGGAAGGGGATTGCAGGTGCTTATTATTACGTGGAGGAGGACACTGAACAACAGTTTATGCCCGTGTAGGACGTTAGTGTTCAAACAAGATGTAGATTTTTCTGTGCGTGTGCGATGCGGCTCTCTTTATTGAAGTGGTTGAGAAGTCAATGCATGAGAGACTAGCCGTTGTGGTGGATGTGAGGACTTGTTTGGTTCAAGCAATTCCCCCTGCATGAAGTTGAGGAGGTTTTTTGTAGCGGTTCTGCCTCTAGTTTACCTTGATGAAAGCAATGACACGGACAGTATTCAGATCAGAGACTCCTTGTTTCGTAGCGCACGGCAATTACTGTTACTCTTCTGACTATCCCATAGCATCACGTAGTTTTTCTTTGAGCATCGACAATGGGTGAACGGCCAGGTTGCTTGTGAGAGGCGGCGTTTCAAGTTACTGAAGTGCCCTCCAGTAGCACCTCTTTTTCCTCCAAGGGGCAAAACCCAGAAAATTGCCTCGCCGCAGCTACTAATAACCCCATCAAGTGATGGTTCGCAGTAGATTCGTGCTTTATAGCGTGGGAGAAAATGAGGGAAAATACCGCAAATAAATCACTCCCCCGTACTATTTGCCACTTAATCACCTCCCCCCCCCCCCCGGTGGCCCAAGACCCCCGCGCAGCCTTTCATTTCTGGCCCCACCCCGCTTTTAAGGCGGACCCCAAAAAGAAAAGTCACCACCCCTCGGGTATTCCCTCATAGAACCAACAACGACAGGAGTTAGTTGTTGTAAACTATCCTATCCTCGAACAAACCCACCAGTGCCCAATAGTTTAATAATCACCGTGCCCCAGCTGAAGCGTCGATCCCATTGCATTCATTTTCCATCGCCCATTCTCCTTTTGCTTTTCCCTGTTTTCCCCCTTTTTGTGAAGACAACAATAACTACTCGTATTGCAAAACGCTTTTTTACCATTGTTTTCCCCCCAGACTCTACCAATCTAGAAGTCCGAAAAACAGCGGAAAGACGCCCCCCCGGTTATTTGACAACTGTTTTTTGAAGGTGGGCTTCCATAGTGGATGGTTCCGATGGCTTGACACCTATGACCTGAACGCTTTCATTTGTTGTCTTGGCGCCCCGATCAAACAAATGAAAACCACGCTTGATTTTGATATTGTTTGCTGTAACCGTAATACACCAAGAGGATAGTAGCACAGGTGACTAGATCCTTCTCCCTTACGCTGTTCACAGAAAGTTCCCCTCATCATCTCCAGTGGAATGCCCAATGCACTTTAAGGACCTTTTTTGCCTTTGGGCTGTCCTCTTGCACGTTGCCTTTTTCTGCCGGCCGCCTTTCCGTTACCCCTGGCACGGATCTTTTCGGGATAATGCCGTTAATTAGCAAACACCGCTGAGCTCGGTACTACCGTAGCGTTTCGGGTACTTACAAATAACGTTTTGGAGAACAATTACATTCCCACCCCTGCAAAAGCAACCGCAAGCGTTGTAAGGAGGGGGCGGCGACTTTGGCGCACCCCCGCCAACCTGGCGGCATACCGCTCTTCATTTTCGGCGCCGCGGGCTTTTTAAAAAGGAAACGAGCAATATATTACAGCAATGGCAGCGCAGCGGCACCGCTCAGACCTCAAAGGGCCCTAAAGGCACCGAAGCGCTACGCGAGTTCTCAACCAGCAAAGATCGTGGCCCTGCCACTTGCAAGAAACACCAAAGCACAGCGAAACGGTGTTCCTAGAGGGCCGGAGAAGTGCCACGCGTATTTCTTTACCGGGTAACCAAATTGAGACTACCCGTTTGTCCCCGGAGACTTCTGGAGGAGTTTTCGCTCGTTTTGGAAGACCATCCAAAGCAGCCTCAGCACCGAAAGACCCTTTCATGGATATCTGATTCTTGAGCGTCAGTTCCTTGAGTAGACAAATCCCCGAAGTAGCGAGCCCAGGAACATTCAAAAGGCCCTCGCAGTGAAGAGGACGTTCCTTTCTGCACAAGCCTCCTCCTTCTCTTCACCGCTAAGCACGCCCGCTCTTCACTTTAAAATGCAACGGGATCGGCAACATAGCCACAAAAATCGAGAAAAGAACCTGCATCCTTGATCGGCCCCAAGAACCCAACCCCCCAACCTAGAAGTGCCACACCCATTCGTCAGAGAACGCGAGATAGCAAACGGAAAAAAGTGCATGCTCGTGGGGTTGTAGTACGCGAGTGTGGTTCAAGCAAAGGGGACTCTTCATTTTGACCACGTGGCGTATCAGCAGACGCTTTCCTTTTGGTAGCGCCACTGCGTTATTATACGGTGTGCTTCCCTTGTTTTTTCATTCTAGGACGTCTACTTTTTCCTTGAAAGACACCACCCCGCAACCAAAGCAGCAAAAAGTGTAGAGAGTGCCGCTTATGACAGAGGAGCTAGTAGAATAGCCTATCCTCTCCAAAAATGAGCATTTCAAAACCTAGGAACCTGCGATATTGTTGCATTACGCGCCAGACGGTTTTTTTTTTATTGTCCTCCTCACTTAAACGCAAAAACAATGTCATCTCAGGATGTTCCATCACTTAGAATCGGCTTTTGGGGCGGCAGGGGATTCTGGGGTCTTCGGTGGGGAGGAAACCGCCCGCCTCTTAAAAAGAAAACAAAGCTGAAGGTGGAACGTTTTTGAGGGGCTTGAAGAGGAGGGAATAGTTCAAAAACAGGAAGCAATCTAATGCGATTGCCTCCCAAGCAGTGCACATCAACCCGGGCACAGCAGACCAGAAGGAAGGGTGAAATCGTCCACAAAAGTCAAAAGGTGGGGTAGGGAAAAGGCGTCCAAACGTTGTCCTCCTTGAAGTTTGGGTGCTCGTTAAACCAAAGAGATCAACATTTTGTTAGCGAACAAAATGGTACTTTGCCTTCTACCGTGTCGCCCTTGAATACCACACTGCTCTTCATGCGGGTTGTCCTTTGCGAGACGGTAAGTGAAGCCCGGCCCGTTTTCGCGACACACACAGCTTGCACAACACAGTCCTCTTTCGGGTCTGTGGCTGTTTCACCGTAGGGCTCCTTCCCATTCTCGCTGTTAAGTTTGCGAATTGTAATGCCACTTGAGATCCTGCCGTACCTAAGTGGTTACGGCTATTGCGTTGTGTAATCGAAAGCCGCAAAAAACAGCCACACGTTACTCATCCTTCCGCTCCTGCGAGGTGAGACGGCTGGCGTATGAATGGTTTTTTGTTTGGTGTGTCTGACTGGGCTGAAGGCAAAGCCATGTGATGCAGGTAGATGGGGTGAAAGCAAGGCGGGCTTTGGAAAGCGGAGAGAATGGGCACAGGAAGTCAGCTGAATAGCTCTTTGGGCTTTCAGAACCGTTGTCAAAACGATACTTGCGGCGTTGGTGTTTTCCTCTGTTTTCATTGCTGGGAGCTTTCCCCCATCGTCTCGTCAGCTCGTAGCTACCAGGGAAGGCGGCGTGGCTTTTCTCACGGCATACGGTTGAAGCAAGGAGTGAAAGCACCCGCGCGGCCCTTCCCTTTTATGCACCCTTGTTCTTAGTGCTCTTTTTGCTCTTCCTGCCGTTTTTGTTTCTGATTGCCAAGTTACTTGGTTAGTGAGTAGTCTTTTGCATCAACTAGGGGGTGGGGATGCGGAGCAGCAGTGATACCCCGGAGATATTCATGCGAGCGATACCAGACGCCGCCCGACAATTATAACTTTTTTCACAAGACTGTATTCTGTAAAAAACCTGCCAGCGATCTGCTCTCCCTTGGTGTTTTATTTGGAGCTTTAAGCAGTAGTTTTTCTCGCCTTCTCAGTAACCCACTGCTATTATTAAATTACTTTTATCTTCGCAGACAATGTTTGCTCTTTTTATTTTTGACCTTTCATAATCACTATTAACACTACTATTGTTTTTGCGGTCTTCGGCATCACAAACAACCCACTTGGGTGAGACACGTCGGGCAGCTGTTCCTTCTGCTTCCGTCTACTACTCTCGTGTGCGTCGAGGAGCTCACCATTCAACTAAAAGGCGACGGTTCATCTGACTGTAAATTCTTATTTTCAGGTCATAACGTCATGTTCGATGACATGCGTGCGCAGCTCGTTTTTCCCTTTTTCCACTGTCGACAACTATTCCACACACATCCCTTCTTTTTTCGCCGGCCGTGGGGGCGAGGTCGCAAGACACAAAAAAAGGGGCGAATGTGAATGTGATCATTGAGGGCGGCGAAGCAGCTTGCACATGTGTTGCCTGATCGATTTCGCTGGCAAGTCTAAATTGAGTTCCATCAAACAAGTGTTTGGACAGGCTGCTCGCGCATCTCCTCCACTGCCGATCCAAAGCTGGCAGTCAGTTTTTCTTTTTCCATGTGTCTTGCATTACCCTCTCCACACGTTCAAGAAAGTTGTTGGCTGGCAATGGTTGAGGGTCGGCTTTCCCTTCTTATCAAACTTGCAACGCTTTCTGAGGTTAGGAAGTCGGTAAACGAGTCAGGGCGTTGGTGTTGCCCAAGGTCCTTTCCGTGCTATTACGGCTGTACCCCGGAAAAGGTGGAGAAGGGGGGTGCTTGTTTCCGACCAATTTCGTTTTCCGCTGGCGCGTTCTTCATCTTGAAGGTCAAAAAGGGCAGCAGGTCGAGGGGAAAAAAGAGGACTCTTTTTTGTAAGCGCCTTCCTCTCCCCGTGGCTGTTCCACCGCCGAGGTGCTAAACCAGCAGCGTGTGGCAGGCATTCGTCTCTTGTTTGGCCATCTGCTCATCGCGCTGCTTTCTGGATTATCTTTGCCGTGGTATCTCTTCGTATTGTTAACAATTCTGATCTGTCGTTTACGCGTGTTCGCTGGCGTACTCGCACCTCTTTAGGTATTTTCTACTAACCTGTCGTTGTCGTTTTTCCCGTGTTTGGTCTCTGTCATGTGGTTTTCTTGGCGGTGCCTTTTCTGATGCGGTACTCGCCTTTTAGTAGTCCCTTTTCGCATCCAAACGCTGCTAGTTTCGAAGAGGCCAGGTTACTTTCCTTTTCTGGATGTTTTTTTTGCAACAGGCTGTTTCCTTCCTGTCAGTTGAGACGCCGAAGATCGTTTCTTTTCTTCAAGACGCTCTGTTGGCTCTTCCTGGCTGTCGTGGTCTTTGGTGCTCAAAAAAGAGCTTTCTACGTTACGTCCTTTTTCTCTTCTTGATTTGTTTTTTTTTTGAGCTAAAGCGGATCTGTCGATCGGTTGGGGTAGGGCTTTCCAGTTTCCGAGGAGGGGCATAGAAGGAGGGGGGGGGGTGATATTTGCAAAAACCTGCGCGGGCTTTTATCGTTGGGCAGTCTCCTTACAGAGGCTAAAAAGTGGGCTTTATTTCCGGACCTCTTGTCGGTCCAAAGCGAAAACGCTGCCGCGCGCTATTTTAACACACACCCGTAGGGTCCCCCCTCGTGCGGCACCTCATCCTTCATACAACTGCGGCGAAGGCCTTTCGGGGAGTATCGCCTGGCGGCCTCTTTTGTCTTCAACCGTTTGTTTTTGGTTGTCGGGGGGGGGTTGTCCGTGGTGCTTTGAAAACCGTTTGGGGGTGGGGTGGGGCGGCGGTGGTCGTGCCCTTCTGCTTCCGGGATCGCGGGGTTACAGGCAACGTCCCCAGAGGGTTTTCAACCCGCGCGTCTGGCCAGTGGCGATGAGGGTAGGGCCGGATGGTTCGGCGAGCACGGCCGGGGCCAGGGGAAGAGGGGGGGTTTGGTTTCGGTGTTCAAGACCTACCGTTGGTGTGTGCGGGGTCTATCTATAGAGAAGTTGCCGAAAGTGCGCCGCAAATAGTAAACGCAGGACGCGGGCTTCTTGG
This sequence comes from Crithidia bombi, assembly GCA_900240985.1. Classification (NCBI taxonomy): domain Eukaryota; phylum Euglenozoa; class Kinetoplastea; order Trypanosomatida; family Trypanosomatidae; genus Crithidia; species Crithidia bombi. The sequence continues at coordinate 287,545 of OESO01000030.1, read as the reverse complement.
CGGGCAATGTGGGTGCCATGTGGTTTTCACGTCTCGGCGGCGGCGCGCCTCTTCCCAGCAAAGGGGCCATTTTTTTTTGTGGGCGCGGGGGCGGGCTTGTGCATTTTTCTGGGTGGTTGCCGCCTTGGGCAGAGGAGGGGGTGGGTTTATGGTGGGGAGGCCCGCCGGCGCCTGTTTCAAAGTACGCTTTTTTTTTCGTTTGTGATCACCGTTACCAGTCCGAAACGACGCTGTAAGAAGAAAAACAAGCTGTCAGCGCCGACGCGCAAAACAAACAGATCCGCCACTACTCCGCACACGCTCACACACAAGGCCATTGCAGCTTCCCTTTCCCCCGTGCATTGGCGAGCTTGTCTGCTGCGTGGGCTGCCATCTTCTGTGGCCGTCTTTCTATCGTTTTTTCTTTTTGTGTTTTGTTTGTGGAAGGGGTTGTTGGTGAGAGAACGAGCGGTTTTTTGTCGCGCGCTACGCACACAGCAAGCGCTTTATCAGCTGCGTGGCTGCCTCGAAGTCCACCGAGCCTTCCACGCAGTGTAGGGACGGTGCGGCTGCCGCGGCGACTGCTGGGGGGTTGGCGGCCCACTCTTCCTCGAAGAGGCGGGACAGCCGCGCAGGGCCTTCCGTGGCTTCGTCGTAGACCGATCGAATTAAATAATGACCACGGAAGAGGTAGTCACGGCCGCGGGCCAACAGTTCTGTCAACCCACCAGCGTGTAACGGGATACGGTGGACACAGGTGTGCGTGGACGCCGTGGCGGCAGTGCTGGCGAGTTCGTTGACATCCCAGTCCAGCAGCACCACGCCTGCCAGACCGTTGATCGCGGCGGGCTGCCATGCTGCTGCTGTCGGTGCCGTGATGCTCTGCAGCGGGACGTGGTAGTGCATGCTCATATCCCAGATGACGGCGTCGGAGTTGGCGAGGAAGGCACGCAGCCCCGCCTCTGTGCACAGAAACGGCGGCAGCTGCACGGCCGCAGCCAGCGCGGGGTTCGGCCTCAGGCTGCCAAGCACGGCACCGATGCCGACCCGCACCCGCTGCGGCAGCGCGCACACGAAGGCATGTGGCAGCGCGTCAGCCGAGGAAGGCGCCCTGTGCGGTGGCGACGTGTGCAGCAGCATGCGCCGCACGGGGGTGCCGGCTCCAATAAAGAAGTGCTCAGCGGCGGTCAACTGCATGGCCGTCTGGTCCGTTTCCGGGTGCCCTTCTTCACCGGTGGCTGCGGTGGGTGCGACGCAGTGTAGGGCCAGGGTCGTCTTGCCGCTCGAGCGCCGGCCGACGATCAATACACAGCGGCCGGTGCGCGAGTTTGCGACTACCGCGCCGTTCAGCCACGCTGCGTGGTAGTTTGGCAGGACGGCCGCAGCGAGGGCGAGTTCCGCTGCGCGACGGTGGGGTGCTGCTGCAGCGTCCTGTGCCCCTGCGACTGTCGGTAGGGGTGGGGAGAGGGCGGATGACGCGCCGTGTGTTGCCGGAGGCAGTAGCACGGATGGTTCACCAAAGATGCACCACCGATCCAGCAGCTCATTTGCTGCGTAGAATGGGGAGAGTTCATATGGCGGGAGCTGCCGGCCCAGCGCAGTGGCGGCGCGGCGTGCGTCCAGCAGCGCGGTCGTCGTCACCCCGGCGTGAGCCGTCAGCCGCTGCGCCACAAAGCCGTCGAGGAGCGGCTGCTGAATCCACCGGATCGGAGCGAGATAACGCGCACCTTGCGGCGGCACTGGTGGAACGACGGCGACGCCGTTCAGACTGTCAGCGTGCTCGCAGGCGTACGCCTCTCCACGCAGCACGCCCTCTGTCCATTGTTTTGCTTCCAACGCGATGTATTCAGGATAGCCGAGCGGAGCTCCTGGCGGACCGACGTGTGCTGCGACACGTGTGGAAGCAAGAACCGGAGGTGAGGCCGCTGTTCCCGCTTCTGCTCCGTCATTGCCGTCGTCCTCGACCTTCTCCTTCTCCTTAGGAGTCTCCCTCTCGTCCGGCTGCACAGCGAGGAAGGTGCCGTACTCAGCCTGCCACCACTGCGCCACGGTGCGGTGATTGGTGGAGAGGTGAACATCCACCGTCGCTGGCGGTGGAGAAGCCGCATCCGCGATGAAGAGCGGCAGGCGCAGGGTGGCGTGGAGAGGGGTGGGCATCCGTCGGCTATCACAGAGCGTGTTGAAATGCAGCTTGCGCCACTGCTTAAAAGCCCTCTCGGCAACGCGCTTGTGGCCTCGACCGCGCATCACCTCGTACGGCAGATGGTTAGGGGGAGTGAGGGAGAGAAAGAAAGAACAACGACCACCGCTCCAGTAACAAGCGCAAATCTTCACAGGGCTCTTTGTGGTCTGTTTGTGTGCGTGTGGAAGACGCTGACGGTGGCGGCAGCACACCGAAGGCATCCGCAGGGGTGCATGGCGGGCACAGGAGGGCAGAGAGAGTAGGCAAGAGAAATTGGAGCTGAGGATGCAACACCAAAAGACATGAATAGTGCAGGTGCAACTCTACACGCCAGAACCCACATCTTTTTTTTTTCGTGTTTTTATTCGTAGTCTCACCAAACGCGTCCACAACCTCTCGCATGATCGGTGTCGTGGAAGAGTGTCTGTGTGTATGTGGAGAGTGGCAGCTGTAGATGGAGCAGCACTGTTCGTTCCTTCTGCCCTGTTTCAGATGGGAACGGCATTACGATCGACTATTCTCCGGCTTCCCGCGAGCTAATGCTCTTCTAGAAACCTACACATGCACATTCATACACACACACACACAGGCAGATGGGGAATACGTATGAAGTGAATACCCAACAGGGGTAACGAAGAAGCACCCTCACTAACGGTGCGGGAAACACAACTTCGGAAAAAAAGAGAAGACGAGAAAAGAGAGGAACGATAAGAGAAAAATATGCTGCACGTCATCACCTCCTGGCGTACCTCGACACACACACACTATCACATAAATACACATACAAAAAAAAAAAAACAGCTGCCTTCACCCCTGCACACACAAACGCGTGTACTCACAACACATCAGAAGAACAAAGAAAACCATACGAAGAGATAAAACAGATAACGACAGAAAGCAGAAGAAAAAGGTTGAAACGGCAGTCAAGGTGGTGATTTGTTTCTGGTCGGGCCCTGGTCACCCGTCTATGACGACCGAGTGCGGTTTCTCATGCGAGGAAGGCCGCACATGCAGCTGCTCCATTTTTAGGGCGTATTCTGCCTGCACCTTCTCGTGGTCCGTCATCTCTTCCCAGAGCACGTACAGCAGCGCTGCAACGCATAATAACAAAATAGCAATGACGTTGCAGTACCACGGCGAATCTCCGTCCTGTTGCACGTTCCAGCTCGGCACAATCACCAGCATCAGTGCCGTCACCGGGGAAGACAACTGGCTGACAATGGAGCACAGCGCTGCGCTGTAGTGATTCAGGTACGCGCACCCCACGTAGGTGAAGACGAAGCCCAGCGTGTAGAGGAAGCAGTAGAGGAAGTTCTCACGAATCGTAAAGACGCAGTGAAGTCCCTCCCTGAAGTTTGCCCACGTCTCCTGCACCGTGTCGCTGTTGCCCCACCACGGCAGCGCATCTGCCGGCAGCAGCGACAGCGTAAAGCACATTTGGATGAACGTCTCGCCAGCCAGCATCACCAGCTTCACCACGGTGTCCTCCCCTTGGTTGTAGCGAACAGTAAACAAGGTCTGCATGGGCAGCGGTGGGGCGGCAGCCGCGATGGGCGTCAGCACGTCTTCCTCCTCCTCTTCATCCCCAACTCCAAAGGTGGTCTCTTGCAGCGCACCTGTGTCGTGGAAAATCTCCGCTGACATCGTTTCGACAGGCTCTTCCACTGCAAGAGGGGACGGCACAGCACTAGCGTACTCCTCTTCTTCCTCTGCGACATGCGAGTCCACCGGGTGATCCTTCGGCGAGACTCGCTGCGAATGCGGAGACTTGGTTGCCTCATCATATCGAGTCTGCGGTGGTGGTGATTGCTGCTGCTGCTCGTGCAGCGTGGGTGTAGGTGTGGTGATGGTGATGACGGGGAGAGGCAGATCACTGTCCGGCTCACCTGCCACCACGTACGGGTTGTTTTTCAGCGGTGCATTGCTATGGTGGGGGCTGCTGTCGTCTTCGGTGTCGCCGGCGGAGGCACCGCGGAGAGGCTCACCGCGCAGTGCGTCGTCGTCGGATTTGGAGAAGGACAACAGATGCAGTCGGTGGGTATAGCGATGAGGGTGATGTGAGCTGCCTTCTTGGATGCCTTTCGCGGCTCCCAGACCATCCTCCTCTGTCACTGCTGCTGCGCCGACGTCCACGTGCGCGGCTTCCGCCGCCTTCCCATGTCCCTGCTCTCCATCCGCGTCGACCATGGTGGGCGTCTCCTCGGCGAAGCGGACACGCAGCCACGAGACAAACTTCGGGTCGCGCGTGTACACGATCATGTACAGCGACTGCCACACGTTCATTAACACACGAACTGGCATCGACAGGAAGAAGATCAGGATCCACCACTTGCCTTCGCTGACGTTGCGGTCGGTGATGAGGCCGTAGAGCGAGGCAGCAAGGATCCCCATGATAGTCAGCACAAAGACGGCGGCGATGTAGATGTTCGCATAGCGGCGCGTGTCATGCAGAATCCATTTGGACAGGAACACCGCGTAGAGCGGGCAGAGGTTTGTAAAGAGCGCCTGCAGCACCTCAGACGTGTTCGACGCGGCGTAGGTGGCCATCCAGCTGTTGAAGGCGTCGCAGAGGCCCACACCGAGAAGAATGCCCCAGCCGTGCAAATGTTTCGCGAAGCGCAGCGAGGGCCGTCGGATTGCCGCATACGCGCCGAACAGCAGCACAAAAAGAATGGCGAAGAAGATACCTGGTACTGCGAAGGCGGTGTAGTTTCCTGGGGTGCCGTCCGCAGGAAACGAAATTAGCCAGAAGTTTAACATGACAATCTGCATGAGGTTGCCCACCATGACAAGGGCAACGAGGAGGACCACCCAGAGAATTCGCTTCCACGTCATGCGGTGCAGGCGATCGCGGAAGGCGATGATGGAGGGGGTGATGATGGAGAGCAGCCGCGCACCGATGCCGCGTGGCTGACTCTCCACGGCGTAGGTGGCGGCGACGGACAACTGCGGAGACGGTGGGGGGAGCGATGCGGCAAATCTGCCAGCGTCGTGGAGGTCGCGGCTGTTCTGCGCACCGACCTCCGAGTCGAAGGAGACGTTGTCGGGAGAACGCAACAGCCCATCCGCTGATGCTGCCGCTGCTGCTGCCGTTGCCGTCGTCGTCCCACCGTGCCGTGACTGCACGGAGAACAAATCTGACACTGAGCTCGCTGCGCTTCCGCCGCCCTCGTGGTGGGGGTGTCGGCCGGGCTGCAGCGACCAACGCTGCTGCTGCTGCGGACTGTGTGGTGCTACACACACGGAGACATTCGTGCTTGGTGAGAGGGAACACTGCTGCGGGGAGGGGCCGTGGGTGTGCAGGTTGCTGCAGCAGTAGCTCTGATTGTTTTCAAAGCTGCCGTTGTGATGATAGCTGTTCTGGCTGAGGAAGGGGTGGTCGCGATCCCGCAAGGCGTCGCGCGAGAGCAGCGGTGCGGTGACGGCCGTGTGCAGATCATCTTCGTGCAGACTGACTGGTGATCGTACGCCTTCGGTGTTGGGCGTCAGGCAGGCGGCTGTGTCGTTGACGCTGGCGCTGCTCGCGTTGCCGCGGCCGCTGGCACTGTTGAGACTGCCGTCTACGCCTACGCGGGGTTCGTGTGGCTGCGTGAGAAATGTCGGGTTTTCGTATGGCATTCTTTTGAGAGGTGAGGTACAATACACACACAAACACTAAAAAAAGGGGGTGCTGATGGGGCAGAGGAATCCACTGCCACCTTCGTTCACCACCTACACAGGAGGGGCGAGAGGAAAACGAATGAAATACACTACAAAACGAAGTGCAAAGAAAACAAAAAGAAGAGGCACGAAAACAGCCGCGATATCTGCAACAGAAGCGAAGGAAACGGTCACCACAGGGGAGGGAGTGTGTGTGTGCTGAATCCCGGCTGCACAATGTGGGGAGTGGAAGAGGGTAAGTAAGGCGTGCGCAGGGTGAGTGGTGGGGCCGGGGAGAACCAGGAGACGAAGGTGGGAGAAGAGAGCAAAAACGACCCACCCAGAAACTCCGCACTACTCGTAAGCACGAAATAACTTGTAGACAAAGAAGGGAGATGGAAGACAGCAGCAAAAAAGAGAAGCAAAAAAAAGGAGTTCTTGAAATAAAAGCAACAATAAAAGAGATTGCGACGCTTCTTGGGTTCACAGCCAACGTGGTTAACCAACCAACCGAACACTGAGTGCTGCTGGTGAGCGGATTTTGACAAGAATATTTAGAGTAAGGGAGCAGGGGAGGGGAGGGGGGTTGAGTGACGAGTGACGTGAGTGTGGAGGTGCGCTTCCGCGTGCTGCACGGTTGTCAATACATGAATATATGTGTGTAAAACTCAGAAAGGAATCAATAAAAACGTGTAAATACGCTCCCTCAGCATAGAAAAAAAGGGTACAAAACAGCAGCAAATAAGTTAGGAGAGGGCTAACAGAAGAGGAGGGAAGGAAAGGGTCGCTTACCTAGTGTCCATCACACACAAACACACAAACAAGACAGTTAAGTTAATGATTGAGCGTCTTCCAACACTCAAATGCAGCTAACCAGTAGACAAAAAAAAAACGGTAGATTGATGCTAAAGAGGGGGTAAAACAAGAGCAGTAATAATAAATAACAAGATAAGAGCCAAAACAATCACAGAAACTCTTCGGCCTCGAGCAACAAAATCATTTTAGACGTTCGCTGCTACTTTTCTTGGTTTCCACACGCCAACGGCTGTTGTTATCGCGCACAGACACACACACACACACACACACACAGAAAAAACGCAGCGAAAACAAAGAAAGCTAACGGCCACTGAGCAGTAGTTTGGGTTGTGGGACTCGAGGTAGTTTCTTGGTTTTTCGTTTTGGTCGACATATAATGATTGAACAAATCAGATAAGCATAAATCACGCGACATGTCTGTGCATTGTCCCTTTCTCTCCTTCTTCTGTCCTTTCGTGAGAAGACAAGAGACGCGAAACAGCAGACCACAAAAACAACCACACACGAAAAACAAGGAGAACAAAAAAGGCGTGGCATAATGCGTGGACGAGAGAGAGGAGATGCGTGGAGGAAGAAGCGTTCGCGTTTTTTGTTTTTGTCTTTGTTTTTGGTTCGGTCTTGGTGGCCACACGCCGCCCACGTGCACATGTGGCCATTCTTCCGTCCGCGGATAGTATCTTGACAACCACACTACCCAGTAACAATAATGAAGATAAAAGACCCACGCGCAAATGGTAGTATTGAGAAACATAAAATTCTCGACAACAACCAATTAAGAGACAGAAGACACCGAATTGCGATGCATGCGACCCGCATATATATGTTCGTCTCCCAAAGCTTCGACCTAAAAAAATTCCTTGTTAGCTATTTGTGGAGGCAAATGTTAGGGGTCACTGCGCCGAACACCCACGTCGAGGAAAGAAACAAAAACGACAGAAAAGAAGGAGGAAAAGGAGCAACGGAAAGGACACACAGCAGAAGCGCGGAGTAGATGGCGGACCCGTGAAAAGGAAAAACAACAACACGAGGAGTAAAATGCTCAACTCCGAAGCACAAAGGAAAAAGAATCACTAGACACACACACACACAACACACACACAC
>OESO01000030.1:250090-276855 GCA_900240985.1 Crithidia bombi | reverse complement strand
AAACCGCTAGACAACAAACACACTCACTCAACAAAAACACACAGCCAACGCAGACGACAACATTAGACCCCCTCCGCGCTCACACGCCCCGACTGCCCGACATCGCCGCATCAGACATACACAACCTATCAGACTACCAAAACGTTACTTCCGCCACCGAGGCACAACTACAGACAAACTACAGAATAAGACAGAAGGAGGAGAAGAGTGCGGCGGGAGATTATAAACGTGGATGTAGCTGCTTCTCCAGCGCTTCTGCGCGGTCAGGGTCATCGTCTGTTGTTTGTGCGGTCAGATGAAGATGCCCGAGAGGGCATGCCCGGAAGCCTTGTTCTCGTAGGGATCTGCTGAATTCCAGAAGTTAGGAAGAATCACCTGTAGGACGCGTTGCCCAGCATGAGCATCACAACTAGCATCAACACCCCACAGAAACTCAGTAGGGTATGTTCGTGCGGATTGCAGACGCAGGATCATCTCTACAAACGTCGGCCAGGCGGAGCCGCGGAGGAGGGAGAGAGAGCCGCTGAGTGCGGTACTGTTTTCAGATTCGCCACCTTTTAAAAGCGATGGTTGCTTGACGTCAGCTGGCCGTTGTCGATGGTGCTCACGCTGTGGTGTAGTCCGATGTCGGTCCTAGGGGGCGGGACGTACCACCATGGCGCCTGGCTGTATTATGCTGCGCCGAGCTGGCTTGAGGGTGGATGGTGACGACATCGCGTTGTTGCTCGCGACGTGTGCATCGGCGATTACGGAGCTGTGTACGGGAGTAATCCGGCTTTGGTGTGGTCTTTTCTGTAGAATGCTTGTGGCCACGACACTTCCGCTTCCGCGTTGCGGCTGCCCACCGCGGTCCGTGTAGTTGGCTATCGCACCGCAAGGGAGTTCGTTCACTACGCGTTGCGCGCGTCGTCTGTTCGTCCAGCGTCCCTGCTGTGCCGCGAGGGCATGTGAGCGGGCTTGTTTGCTGCGTGTCGGCGGGTTTGGATGGGGTGCTGTTCGCAGAGGGTCTCCGCCGACGCCGTCGTCGCGAGGGGGAGCAATGTGGCACTATTGGTACTTTGCTCGCTGTGCGGATGGCGCGGGTGTCGGCGTTGCTATGTCACGAAGGCGGGTCCAGATACGATTGGGTCGAGCACAAACGGTGGGGACTTGGCAGGAGGGGCGAGAGTGTATCACGTGCTTGTGTGCGGTGCGAACCCGGTAGTGCGCGGTGCGAAGATCGCAAGATGACGACGAATGGGGTAGGGCGACACGGATGATGGCGAGGTGCGGTCGCGCGGTTTGGTGGCTCGGTAGGCTGCGCAGCTATCGCGTATCTGGAGTGCAGGTGAGGAGGAATGAGGCAGGACAAGTGGTGAGAGGAGTGGTGAGACTCGAGGGTGGTCGAACTGGACGTCCACGGAGGTGAGTGAAGCGTGTTCCGAGGTGCCGCAGCAGTTCCATGCTCCAGTGGAAACCTAAAATAACAACATATATAAAAAGCCGGGAAAAGACAACTCCCAGAGGAGTTTGGGGAGGGAAGGAGAAGAAAGGGAGCAACACTGCGGTGTGAGTGCGGTGATTTCAATGAATAGAGGAAAGCACCCAGGCAGAGGAATCAAAAAGAGCAACCAGCAACAACCCACAAAAAGAGCTACGATGGCCAAGAGTCGCCGTGACGTGGAAATCTTAACTAAGATATAAATAACACCAGTCCTTGCCAAAGGAAAGAACGGGAGTTGTCAGAAAAAAAACAAACAGACAGCAACAGAGTAGACAAAAGAAGAAGAGCAGCAAATAAAGCAAACAAATCGCATTACGAGCTGCTCCTTCAATCGTGGAAGGGGAGCTGCTCCGTCCATTCGGGAAGGGAGCGAGGTGTGTGGAGAGAGGGGAAGGGAGGGAGAAAGAGGGGTTTAAGTAGAGCAACGCCTCAAAAAAAAAAGCAACCAACCAACAAAACGTTGACTCGAGAAAATGTGGCATCATTCATAAGGAGGCAGTAGATCCAGGAGATGAAGAGAAGGAGGGTGAGATGAGCCCAATCGACGCAGTCCAACGCCAATCCGTATGGTGTAGCCGCTCGTGGTGTGTGCGGGGGTGAATGGCTGAGTACGGCACGACCCACACAACTTCCCTTCCCTCTCCCCTTCCTTTTTACTCCGTTATTGAAAAGCAACAACCCGTTTGACTATGGGAAGGCAGCCACCACAACCGGCGTAATGACTACGCAAAGCCCCCCCCTCTCCTTTTTTTTTCCTGCGCAACCGCTGTCTGAGTCGTTCATCGCAAGAGGCTTGTGATGTGATGAAGAGACATAAAGAAGCAAGAGGAGTGGTTGTGGCCTTCGACAGTGCGAAGGGGGTTGGGGTCAGAGGGCAGCCTTGATGTTATTTTACACGTGTGTGTGCGTGTGTTTTCTGTGTTATCAGCGTTACCCATGTGGCCATAGGAAAGTGTGGCCCCTACGGCCGAAGCGCTCCTGCTCGGCCCGACCGGCAAGTAATTCCGCCCGTTCAAGGGAGAGTGTACACTCCGAAAGGGAAGGAAAGAGAGGGGGAAAAGTCAACAGCATCTCCCAAAGATCCAAGTAGCTAACACCAACACCAGCTGCGAACAGTACCAGTAACGTCAGCCACTACGCACACTCACAGACAGACGACACACAAACACAGCCAAAACAGCTGATCTACTTTACAAGGGTGAAGCAGTTAGATGTAGCGTCGCGCGCGTCTGCCCCATCTTCTTTGTCTTTCCTCCTCTCCTCTCTCTCTGTCTGTCTGCGTGTGTGTGGTCCTCTGTGTGGTGTGTGTGTGTGTGTGTGTGTGTCTCTGTGTGTGTGTGTGTGTGTCTCTGTGTGTGTCTGTGTGTGTGTGGTGTCTGCGTGTGTGTGTGTGTGTCTCTGTGTGTGTGTGTGTGTGTGTGTGTGTCTGTGTGTGTGTGTGTGTCTGCGTGTGTGTGTGTGTGTGTGTGTGTGTCTGCGTGTGTGTGTGTGTGTGTCTCTGTGTGTGTGTGTGTGTGTGTGTGTGTGTTGGCATGCGTCACGTACGCTGACGTCCTCGACAGATTTCCCCTTCGCCTTCCCTCCTCAGCAGACTGAGAAAGAGATCGGTCACACACACGGCAGGCTGTCCACACGCTTCAGCAGGTGCACCACCTCGTGCGACGCTGTTTTCGCCTCCTGCTCCGACCCCACACCGGCCAGGAACTCATAGCGCAGTTTCTGCGTCAGGACGTGCTCCAGCGAGGCCTCGCCATATGAGTGCACCACGGCCTTCTTCGCCGCCTCAAACAACCCTGTCGCGTAGAGGTAGTCGCGGGTATCTGCATACATGCAGGCCATCGCAAGCAGCGTCGACGCTGCCGTCGGATTCTGCCGCGTGTCGGGGTACAGCATGCGGTTCAGCTTCAGTGCCTTGTCAAGGGCCTCACCAGTGCGCCGCCGACAGTTCTCGAGGGATAGTGGGACGAGGTTTTGGATATCGCTGAAGATGTACGGCGACGACGTAGCCACCGTCAGCAGCGGGTTCAGCGAGAAGGTTTGCTTTGGCAGAAAAACGGGCGCGTCGCGGGTCGAGGTCGCTTTCGGGCGTGGGGCGTTCAGCAGGAAGCGCGCGAAGCTGCGAAGACAGCAGGCGTAGGCCTCCGCTTCAAACCGCCGCGTCGGCAGGTGCGTCTCAGACATAATACCTTCCGCGTCGATCGCCGTCACGTACGGCTCTGGGTAGAAGCGCAGGGACTCCTCATAGATATGCATCATGTCCTCTTCCACCTGTCCCACCGGCACGTCCCAGGCAAAGATACGCCCTGCCATCTCCGCGCGCAGGAGGAGGAAGAGGCCCAGCTCAGGCTCCTGCACTCGGCCATTGAGGCCCTCCAGAAGGAGAGAATGCCGTTTCGTCATGTTGTCCACCAGGGTGGCCGCATCCATGATGCTCTTCTGCGCGTGCAGCAGGTGTCCTGTAAGGGGTATCGTCACGAGCGCCTTGAGCACGAGCAGCTTCGGCCGCAACCACCGCAGCTCCGGGTGTGTGGTGCCGTACTTGTCGTAGGCGGCACTGGACAGGCGAAGAAGCTCGTCGATGCGCTCCAGCACCATGGGCAACGTCAGTGACTCGTTGGATGAGTCACCGACTTGTATCTTCCAGCTGGCTGCGTCGAGGAGGGTTGGGTTTCTCGACGAGGCCGCTCCGCCGACGCTCTTCCCTGTGCGTTTTGTGGCGGGGGAGGAGGCGGGCTGCTGCGGCTGGGCCTCGTGAAATGACCGCGGGTGCAGCGCGCAGAAGGCCTTCACGAAGTGTCCGATAATCACGCAAGTCGTGTCGAGCTGCTCGACTGCTGACTTATCCCACACTTCATTGTAGAAGAGCAGCGCCGCTGATTGCTTGAGAATGGCCTTCTGCACGTGCAGCCGTGCTGCGTAGTCTGACCGTGGAAGGTGCTCGCTGCCGTTCAGGAGCTCAAACCGGGCTGCGTAGAGGGGCCGGATCAGATTTGCCACCCCCGGGCTGGCCGCCCCACCTACGCTAGAGAGGATGTCGATTCCACGCTCCAGCAGCAGCAGACTCTTTGCGTTGTCTTTCTGCGCCTGTGCGATGAACGCGTCGGTCGTCGGCTGCGCAGAAGCGGAAACCGTTGTTGTCCACCGTGGTGGCGGCGGTGGCTGCTGCACTGCCGCTGCCCTCCCTTCCTTGTCCGCGCTGCTCGACGGTGGTGATGGGGCTTTCGCTGCAGCAGCAGCGACTTTCGCGGTGTGCCGCGTCATAAGTGCAACCGCATCGCTGACTTCAGGGATGCCCGCGGGGTGAACGTGGGTGGCAGGGTGAAAACGAGGGTAGTAGAAGGCGATCTCGGCGGGGTGCTGAAAGAAGGACGGTACACAGGTGTGTCGCACGTCGATGCGGCGGGCGATGCTACGGCGGAACATTATCAAGCGAATAAAGAACACAACGCGTCTGTGAAGAAGAGGGAGAATATCGACAAATGCACAGAAAGAACAAACCCGATCGAAAGAAGAGAAAACAAACTCACACACACGGGTGGTAAAGCTGTACGCTCTTCCTGAGCGAAGCTGCGTGACAACAACCTTGTGACAGGTTTGACGGATGCTGATCCTTCGAGCAGGCGGGAAAGCGTACTTGAACCTGCTCGGAAGAGGGGGGGGGGGCAGGGGTGAGCGGGGAGCGGGAAATGGAAAGACAAAAGGGCCTCGCAATATCGAGAAACAGACGTTGAGATGAACAGCAAAAACACGGTGGAGACAGCTGTCGATAGAAGAGGTGGTGTGTGTATGGATGTGTGTGTATATGCCTGAACCGAAGATGCGCCAAACAACAGCAGAAAACCCACCTCCACGAAGAAACGACGACGTCGCGGTGCGCACCTGGCCGATATTTGTATAGTGCTTCTTGACGGATAATGGCAATAGTACCAAAGTCAAGCTCGTCTTTTGATGAGGAGCACGAGAAAACAACAACAACGAGTCGACGCAGAACCCTGGAGAGGGTAAGGTTAGGGGGTGGTGAGACGGCGGTGGATGTGAAAATACCTCTCATTTTTTTTTTGGCCCCCCCCCAAGAAAACCAATAGAAGAAAAGAACAGGAGATGAGGGAGAAATATTTGTATGCGGTCCCTGCACCACTACTGCTGCTTTCTGGCTGAGAGCTTGTCTCCCTGAAGCAACAGTTTGCACACGACTTCACGGAAGCGCACTAGGAGCAAGGGATGGACGGAGAGGGAGGAGGGCGCGACTTCAAACGTCTTCCTCCTCTCTTCTCCTTTTGTTTCTCTGCATCATGAAAGGACCTTTTCATGCAGACTCACATGCAACGCAGCATCGATTTCGTCCAATCATCAAGCGCACTGCACGCCACCCTCCCTCTCTCTTTCAAACAAACAAACGAAACAAAAGACACGAAAGAAAGCACCACTTATCGGCAAATGTGCGGCAGGAGTACTTGGTTTCCGTGGCGTGAAATCACAGCTTCGTCCCTTCCCTCCCGTCCTTCTGAGAAGACAATGGCCACCGTTGCTTTATTCTGTTTTCTCTTTTTTCCTTCGTGGTATCGGTAGACAACCATGTAGTGCAAACCACCACCCGTCACCAAAGAAACGATCCTCTCGAGGCACCGGTGCGTCTAGCGACCGTGGATACCAGAACTAACACAAGGGAGAGAGGGAGGGAGAGCGGGGTGAGCTGCGCCTCTGCCGCTCAAACAACAGCAACAACAACGAGTATCCGTCCTCCTTTATCCCTCCCCCTTCCCCCTCCAAAAAAAAAAAAAACATCAACACGACACCAAACTGCAGCTTCAGCTTCTGCGTGCACACGCGCTCTCTCTGTACGCATTCCCTCGTCTCACCGGAAGTGGCAGACAATATAAAACAAAGAGGGAGGGGAGAGGGGTATCAAGAAACCGCGGCCCTTCCACCGCTCCGTAGAAAGCACTACTTTGTCAACATAAGAGAAAAACAGACTTACAAACAACAGCTGCAACCGAGATGACGAGTGCATTTTTTTTTCTTTCTCGTCCCCACCCCCATACACACACACACACACACACACTCTCTCTCTCTCTCTCTCTCTCTCTCTCTCTCTCGCTTCCCTATCACTGTGTGAAGCGCAGCTTCACCTTCTCCTCCGTGTTGTCGTGCAGCGTGGCAGACACATCTGCGTAGTTTCGCTTCACCCCATTCGGAACTGCAGCGAGCTGGCTGCGACGGATTAGCTCTACCCGCTCCCAGAACGCCTCCTCGTTGCCGCGCATCTCTTTCCGCTGCTCACTCAGCACGTACGCCTCATCCACGCGCGACCCCGCGTTGGTTGAGTGACGTGTGCCGCTGTGCTGAATGGACGGGTCGAGCTCCAGCTGCACCAGCCCGGGCGTGAAGAGGGGGTGGGCGGAGCCGATCGGGATGTTTGCCGCATCACAGTCGCTCTCAGACAACGCGGTGATCGTGCAACGCGCACCCGCAGCCCCAGCGGCGCTCGTCCTCTCCTTTTGCAACAGAAAGCGCTCTGGCTGCGGCACGCCAAACCGCACCGCCTGCATCCACTCCGTCGCGTATAGATTCTTGAGCCCGTCACAGGGCCGTGGATGCAGCGTGTTTGCGTCCTGCTCGTACCAGTCACGCAGACTTGCCTTTGCCAGCAGCTGCGGGTTGTGCCGCAGTGAGCGGGCGTGCGCCTCCTCCTTTGCCGTGCGCAGCTTATGAATTGCCTGCCATGTAGCAGCCTGAATGCTTGCCGAGAGCTTCACCAAATCGATGCCTTTGCGTCCTGCTGATGTCGGGGTGTTGGTGGCAGTAGTGGTAGTGGCAGTGGGGGATGAGGAGGCATTGACGTTATCGCCCTCCACACGGTACTGCGGCTCCCAGACAGCCTTGTCCAGCATGCGGATGCCCACGACGGAGCCGTAGGCGGAGCACGTTACCTCCACTCCGTTGCACACGCCCGTGAAAGTCTGACGGACGAGCTGGCGGTGAGCCACCTCGAGGTGGAGGCGGTGCTTCAGCGTTGCCACGAGGTTGTTGGTGTAGCGGAAGGACATGATCGGTTTTTATTTTCTCTTTAATTTCGCCCACACAGGAGGAAATGAGAGTACGACACAAGTCAGGGGGCGGATGGGTGGGTGGGGACTTCGCGAGAAGGAAGAGAAGTTGAGCAACACCACCACCAACAACACACACACACACACACACAAAGAAGAACAAAAAGACAAGTCAAGACACGGCAGATCGCCCGCGGCCTGATTTCCGTCCCTTTCCAATTGATCTGGTGCCTCGCTATTGTTTTAGCAACGAGGGCTAACACCATCCGTGTGTGTATACAAAGGAAGAAATGGGTGAAACGAGACAAAGAAAAGAGTAGACCCGGCCATTCCGTACGCCAAACCCATCATCACTAATAGTATTACGACTGCGATTTGTTTTTACTACTGCTACAAATGCCATAATGTGTAGTCGGACAAGTTCATCTCTCCACACTGCCGCTCCTGGAGCGACACACACACACACACACACACACACACACACACACATACACTGGAAAAAGAGAAAGAATGGTGCGGTGCTAAGCTGCACATATCCTTCTATCTCCTCGTTTCGTCTTTTTTTAAATATGTATGTTTGATTCAACTTCTGAAAGAAGGGTGTGGGGTGGATGATATGTGAACACGCAGGAAAGAAACACAAATCGTAACCCCCAGCACTTCCGAGACGAAGCATCAACGCCTGCAACGGTCTGCTCTCGTCCACACACACGCGAAAAAAAAAAAACCCAGCTGCACGCCCGACACCAATCACAGCCTTTGGTTCACTTCATGTTTCTCTCCCTTCTGCAACCTATACACGATATTTGACTTTCTTGTAGTACTCGGCACGATCACTCCTTCACCGCGTCGCCGCCTGCGTCCACCACGTGCGGCGCCGCTGTATCCTCAGCATCCAGGCTGTACCGCGCATTCATCGCCTCTGCCTTGATCCCCAGGTGCACGCCGTAGTACGCCCACCCGGCCGGCGGTCCGGAGCTACCTGGCGTCCGCACAAACCAGTGGGATGGCAGGTGGGTGAGCGCCGGGTGCGGGCTGAGCTTCCCCTCCACGTAATCAGGACTACTGCTGCTGTTGTTATTATTGCTGTGCGCTGTGCCGGCATCTGCTGCCATTGCAGCCATCTCCTTTTCTGCCTGGGCGATGACCCTGCCCAGCACTTGCTGCGTCTTGCGCAGCGCTTCGTGGACGCTACGCGTCTGAACGATTTCGTCGGCCACACAGCTCGGCAGGCTGTGGCCGCGCACGTACAGCGGCATCAGCTGATGGATGAGGTCCGGCTGCGTCGCCGTCATCACCAACGCCTCTGCGCCTGTGAGGCCAAAGCTGCGCGTGCGTGGTGGGGAGAGGAAAACCTCCTCAGACGACGGGTGCGACCCAAGAAGGTAGCTAAGATGTTGGATGAGCGCCTCATTACTGATCTTGGGAAACCTGTCGAGAAGTGCCGTACCGGTCGCTGGGGTGGCCGATGATTCAGCTTTGGACGTCGTACTCTGCGAGTCGTTATCGGCGGTCGGCGACCAACCAGGCGAGGGCACGCCCCCTGCGCACAGCAGCCCGTGCGTCTGCAAGGCTAACATGAGGAGGGTGGCCGCGTGTGGGGTAGGCTTGGAGCTGGAAGGGACGGAGCCGGTTTGCCCAACGGTGTTCCGGTAGACACGCACAAGCAGCTTTAAAAGGCCCCCCACACGCAGCCGCAGCGCTGGTCGGTCGAGGTGGGTGACAGTGAGCGGCTCTTCATCAAACAGGACACTGTGAAAATGGCGGGTGCCGCCACTCTTCTTTTTCTTGTACGCTTCTGCCTCCTCGCTTGCGGACGTGCCGGTCGCGTGAAGGGACTCCTCCAACGCGATGTAGGCGTCGAGGACATCTGCAAACGGCGTCGACAGCACCTGCGGCAACCCTGTCGAGGCGTGTCCGTTCGTCAGCAGGTAGAGGAACACCACGTCGGTGCGAGCTGCGGCGCGGCGCTGCCGCAGGGCTGCACGCTCGCTTGAGTCCGTCGCGACCTCGTCGTTGTTGTTGGCGCCACTTCCGGCTGTGGCGGGGGCGGCTTGGCTGTTGGTGGTGAGGGAGGGTGGGAGCAGGTGACGCAGCCGCAGCCAGTCCATTGTGTCCTCCAGCGAGCAGCACTGCATCTCCCCCTTCTCCAGATGGACAGTGGTGATGTTATCAAAGGGTGTGACTCCGACGCCAAGCCACGCGAGCTCTGGCGCCCCTACCAGACAAACAGTGTCGCTAGCCGTAACAGCCGGGCAGAGGTGCGGTGGGTTCGTGGGCGTGCGCAGCAGACGGGTGGCGAGGTCCAGCAGATAGGCGGACATCTTCCCTTCTGACAAACCTGGCGTGGCGGGCCCGCTGATTATTGTTTCTGCCGGCGGCTTCTGCAGCTCCATCGCCGTCCCGCGCAGCTTCTCCTCCAGCAGATACGTCATCGGCGAGGCGCAGCTGCAATAGAACTTGGAGTCGTAATGACGCCCAGGAAAGAGACGAGTCCGCTCGATCTGCCAGAGCGGTGCGCTACCGTCGAAAAGCAGCACCAGCGACTTCCTGGGCTGCACCCGGCGCAGCAGCACCCCCTGCAGCTGCCGCTGCACAATCTTCACTGTCTCACGATCCCGCTCGTGGCCGACATAGTCGCGGGTGAGGTAGGTGACGGAGCTGACGAGGGAGGGGATGTCAACGACGACGTGGTCGAAGGCAAGGTTGGAGCGCGGGTAGACGGCGTGGAAGGCCTCTGTCAGCTTGGCGGAGTTGCGGTAGTCGGTGTCGACCCCACCGGCCACGTACTGCAGGCAGCGGCTCAAGGAGTACATGGAGTGGCACAAACAGAAACTACACACGCGTGCTTTTGTTTTCTGTGTTTATTTATTTTTCTCAAGTTCTCTTTCGTCGTTCCTTTCCGGTGTCGCACCCCCTACAAAAAGGTTGTTGGCGGGTGTGGGCCTAGCGATGAGGGACTACACAGGAGATACAACATACATAGATACACATAAAACACCTACAGTCAGTCGCAGCGGTGTGAGTGTGAGTGTGTGTATGTAAGGGGAGAATGAGGTGAAGCGTGTATGCGAGACAAGGAGGAGACTCATAGGTTAGCATTGCCACAGGGGAGAAGACTCCTACATCGTGATAAAGATACACGTCGTTGCGAAAGCGTGTGTGTAGCCCCGTTGACCTTGACGAAACGACATCGCTCGCAGTGGGATTTCGACTTCTTTCCTTTCTTATCTGACACACACACACATATGCAGATATACACGCTGGATGCACTCCGCCGTTCACCTTTCTTTTGTTTTGATGGACCGACGCTGTCACTTGCGAGGGGAGGTGAAGAAAATAAAATAAACAAATAAAAGAAAAGCAATTTAAACTATATATAGATAGATAGATATATAAAGACAGATAAATGAAAAGCACAGAAAAAAAACGGCAACAACAACCAGCCAACCAACGGATGCACCACCCAAAAGACGAGCGAAACAAAAAGGTTGTGGTTGTTGTGTGTGTGTGTGTGTGTGTGTGTGTGTGTGTGTGTGTGTGTGTGTGAGTGAAGACGCTTCCCCGAGATTACTCCACGAGAGGGGATGCAAAGACACACGCACGCACGCACTCACACGTACGTAGTCGTTCTTTCTCTCTGTCCCTCACTCCTCCGAAGGGGGTGAAGGAGGGAGAAGCTGGCGACGCTGGTCGAGCGCTCTTCACGGAGTCGAGGTGGCTACGCAGCGTGCGCAGGACCATCATAATCACCGGCCTCGCGCGGTGTCATCTGATGGCTCCAACCTGATGCGCCATGTTTAGCATCTCCGCGTTCGCCCATCTTCTTCGCCTTTAACAGCAGCTCCGTCCTCGAAGTAGTTGTAGAAGTGCTTCGTGGACTGTGAGCGGCGGAGGTGGTCGATGTGGCGCTCTTCACACGGGCGTCCCACATCGTCATCATAGTCTCCCACATCTCCACCACGTTCGTGTTTTGGCTCGGCCGACACGGCGATCACTGGCTTCTCGAAGCCCTGTTCCACCTCCCGTGTAACCATCACCGCGCGCGTGTGTAGGCGCCCTTCGTTTGCTGCGCCAGCAGCTTGCGCTCCGCCGTCGTTCTTCGTCACAACGACCATATCCGCTAGCACTCGACAATACCCTTCTTTAACCCTGCAGCTCATCACGCTGGCCGCGGCGGCACGAGCAAAATCATCATGTCCGTTAGATCTTTACACTGCGTCTCGCTCTGGCCAACGCCGACGGTTTCAACAAACACCACATCGGAAGCTGGCGGCCTCGAAGATCTCTAGCACCTTCCCACGCACGCGCCGTGCGACACCACCGAGGTGCGCCGCGACGGAGAGGGGCGAATGTACGAGTTAGCGTGGGTGCTGAGCTTCTCCATGCGGGTCTTATCACGCGAGGATGCTGTGCCGTGCGTGATGGTCGACGACGGGTCCACCGCCAGCAACCCACCCGCATGCCTTTCTTTTCACAGAGGTAGTAGCCCAGGGCCTCGAGAAGGCTCGACTTGCCGGCGCCGGGGCTGCCAGACATGGCAAACCGCGGCACCGTGCGCACCTTCACCGTCTGGTGAGAATATCGCGGAGAAGGTTGCTGAGTTCGGGTGGAGTCGGCAGGGTTGGCGCTCTCGGCGAGCGTGTGGCCTTTGCAGTGCTCGTCGATTACCCTTGACGATGTCCTCCACCAGAATCTTTGGTGGATGGCGGGGGCGGGCGATGTAGTTCATTGGATGCAGATAAGTGATGGAAAAGGAGCGGGGGGAGGGTCGAGGGATGTTTTTGATTTTTATTTTGGGGTTTCTTGGTATGTGTTTATCAGTGTATGTGTGTAGGGTGAAAGAAACTACTATCTGTTTTTGTTTTGAGCTTGTCTTCCGCCGTGTTTGTTCGTACGATTGAAGTGCCACGCAGCTGCGGTCTCCACGTAGGCATATGGACCACGCACGCACACACACCGCAAGAGGTTATTACGTATATATTATATATTATGTGTGTGTGTGCGTGTACGTTTTAAGGAGAAGAGAGGGGAGAGGTAGCCAGATAGGGTTGGTATATGCCAACGAGCACTCCCGCATTAAACAGCCACAAATATATGTACTGCAAGAAGACACGAAGAATAAAAAAACCCCGGTAGAAAAGAAGCAGAGAGGAGGACCGGAGAAACGATTTCGTATGTGCGTGTGTGTGTGTGTATGTGTTTGGGGTAGATTGCCGCTTACAGATGCGTCCACGAGGGAGTTGGAAAAGGGATTGCAGTGGGAAATACTATAGGTGTTTATATCTATTTATTATATATGTTTTTTTTTTGTGCTGAGCTTCTGCCAGACCACCCTCCGTCATCAGAGGCGCAAGGAATAAAGCAACAACAACAAAAAAGAAGAATGAAAGAGGGAGAACAGGCCACGGAGCGGAAGTGTGATGGACAGAGACAACAACACAGCAGCGTCGTGGCCTCTGAACCCCGCACGGTCCACCCTAATGCAACAGCATCAACGACTGAGTTTTCTCCCTCTTCGATACATAGGCAGGTATACATATATAGTATATATATATATGTGTGTGTGTGTGTGTGTGTGTGCGTGTGGTACCCTACGTGAATCAAGGAGAGAAACGCCCAACTCGTCCTCAGAAGCGTTGGTCATTCAGCTGCGGGAGTCTGCCGAAGACCAAAGGCGACATGGGGTCAAGGCGGGGGGGGGGGAAGGGGAAGAGAGAGGATCCAGCAGAGGCTTCCATCGCTCCGCCAGGGTGCAGAGCGAGATCTTCTGACATCGTTGTCAGTACATCCGTAATGTGATGCTATTCTCTTTTGCATTTTATTTGGTAAGCGAGGATTGTGCCTTAGCGAAGGAGTTAATTAGAGTAGTTTAACACCGCAGAGTGAGAAGAATGAAAACAACAAACAACGAGAGGCATAGCCGAGCCGTACGTTATGAGGAACCGCGAAGGTGATATATATATATTTGTGTTCCTTCTGCCTTTTTGGTTCGTTTGTGCCGTGCCCAACGTCCGCTGCATGCGTGGCCACGGCAGCTCCCGCTGTTCCTCATGCGCGGTGCTCATCAAGACACACAAACCACACACACACGCACACGCATTTAAAAAAACCCATCCTCCCCGCAACTCGACCCGTTATTCAAAACTATCTCTGAGCTTTTCACGGCCTCATACAAAAAGAGGTGAAGGCAAACACCGGCAAAAGAGCTGCGGCACTGAGACACGTAGTAGACACGCACACGCCTCTGTGTTTGTCTACGTGCAAGTGCAGGTGTGTGTTTAATAGGACTGGTAGTAGTAGGTGCCTGTTGTCTCGATCGCCGCCACCTGCCCCTCCGTCCTCGCCGTCACCTCGACCACAGTGATCTTACCACCCTTCTCGGCAGGGGTGTGGACACGTATTGTACCGGTGATCTTCTCGCCGGTGTTCACCGGCAGCGGCTCCCGCAGCCCCACGCTGACTTCCGTCCAGTTGTTCTCCCCACCAGGCCGCACCGCCAGCACGAAGTTCGCACCCGGGTTCGTCTTACTCGTGAAGGCGGCATCGAGGTAGAAGGTCAGGTAGTGCACGGTGGAGTTGCTCGTGATGTCGAGCGCGAAGCTCGCCTCATAACCCTTCTGCGCCACCCCTGCCGGGACCCACACCCGCTCCACCGGGTTCTCGTCCTCGCCGGTGCGTTGGGCGGCCTCGGCTTCCTTGGCGTGGGCCTCGTAGGCCGCCGTCTCCTCTGCTGTGAGCCCCTCCAGGGTGTCCATGTGCACCGTGTGCGCGAGGCACGGCGCGGAGACGATGTTGGCACCAGGGATCGTGCACATCTCCACCTCCTGCCGCACCAACTCCTTCATCGGCTCCATGCGAAAACCATACACGTTGCTCCAAAAGTCCTCCGTGTCGAGGCGGAAAGCGTAGTCCGACACCGCGGCGACGTGCAGCGAGGCACGATTAGGGCACAGCGCACCATCCGGCGCGAGCAGGTGATCACGCGCATAGAGGGCGTCCGTTAGCCCGCGCTCGTTCAGCAGCAGCGGGCCCATCCACTCACACATCACGTAGTCAAACTTCATGCCGGCTGGCAGCTGATGCAGCACCTCGTCGAGGCGGCCGCGAAAGAACTGGACGTTCTTCAGCCCGTTCTGCTCCGCCACGACACGCGCCGCGTCGACTATGGCAGAGCTGTCGACACCGATCACCATCTTCGCCATCCCACGTGCGGCGAGCATCGTGTACAGCCCCATACCGCAGCCCAGGTGCAACACCGTCTTGCCCTTTACGTTGCGGAAGATCACCTCGTAGGCACGCAGACGCTTGTGGTCGTGAATGGCAAAGATGTTGCTCGAAATGCGGGCAGCGGAGTCGCCGTAGAGCGACTTGGACGTGGCGTGCTTCTCGGCATCGGTCGCCAGTAGCGACTCCGTCAGGATGACCTTGCTGGCGTTGGCGGAGCGGGTGTCACCACGCTTGGTAGTGGCGTGCGAGCTTTTCTTAGCAGGCATGATGGAACGCACACACACCGACAATCGTTCCACAACAACAACAGCACAAAGAAGAGGGACCAACAAGAAGGAAGTAAAGCAGGAGGCAGTGCCGCTGTGCGAGTGCTGAGAATGCGCGCGAGAATGGAATGCGAGCCGCGTGCAGGGAGGAAAGGAAATAACAGGAGCAAGAGGGCGAGAGGTAGGAAAGCGTCAGCTGAGAAGAGCATACAGGTAGTAAAGCCAAATCGTTGCAGTTGACGAGACACATCATGAGCGATGTCCATGACAGATCAAGGCCTGCTATGCAAACAATAACAACAGCAATGCATCACGGAGGCTATTTACCTCTAGGGAAGTCTATCAGCTGAACTGCTTTTCGTGCCGTTTGAGCTGAAACGAGTCGCATCATCAGCATCGCACACAAAAAGCCTCCCCCTTTCCTCTCTCTATTCCCCACATGTTGTCAGTATCTTTCTTTTTCCAAGAGCTAGCCGTTCACCCCGCATGTGCGTGTGTGTATCTGCTCGAGGTAGGTTATTTGTGCACGATGCGCCGATCCGCAAAGAAAGTGCGCACCCCTGCGAAACACTCACCAAAGGTGCGACACACGTGCAGCGACGGCTGCAGCCACGCCGAGACACGGCGCCGCACGTCAGCCCGATCGCCATAACGTGCGTCGAGTAGGATGATGACCGCGTAGTCGCCGGAGTGGCGAATACATCGGCCGATGCACTGGTTCACGGTCCGCATCATCCCATCCATGTACAGCCCCCACTCTGCCGCTGAGGTGAAGGGGGCCGAGGAGCGGCTGCTGCTGCTGCACGACGTGGACGAGCCGGTAGCCGTGGTCATCGTCGATGGTGCGGCCTCACCGCGCAGCCGTGTGGCTGCTATGTGGCACAGATTCAGCTGCAGCTCCACATCAGTAGGGTTCGCGTATGGCATGCCGAGGACGATAACGGCACGGCCGAGGTCATCCGCAAAGTTGATGCCCTCCGACAGCCGTCCGCCCATCACAGCAAACAACATTGCCCCACGCCGCTCCATCACCACCTCTTTTTTTCCCTCCGCCGTCAGCGTGGTAGAGGTCGGCGCCGTACGTGATGCGTCGTCACAGCTGCCGTGGTATATCCATCTCTGATACTGCCGCAACACCTCTGTGCTGGAGCGACCTTTACCACCGCGTACCTCGCAAAAAACCCTCTTCACAGCGTTGATTTGGTCGAAGTAGCCGGTTGTCTGCAGCAGCGCCACGACGTGCTCCATCGCGTCGTAGGAGGTAAAGAAGCAAATCACCCCAGCCGGCGGAAGCACCCGCGCGAGGTTCAGCAGCGTGCAGCCGACCTCCGCAAACATGCGATGAACGGGATTGTTGTCATTGTCGAGGCACACCGTGCCCGTCGCTGCGGATGCCAGACGCCGGCGATCACCGAGGACGCTCTGAGTGAACTCCATCCGCACCGCGCTGGGACCCGCACCGAGCGTAAAGACGCGCACCGACGTGGGTGGGACAACGTGGCCCTCTGAAATCAGCCGCACCGGCAGCGACGCTGCTGCATCCTGCCTTGCGCCATTGGCCGTGGTGGAGGGGGACGACGAGGGCCGCGGTGGCGGAGAGAGCGCTTCCCCATGCTGTCCGGTCGTGCCTGTCGGCGTTGCTGCGGCGAGCGTGCGGAGGTCGTGTCCATCCGCTGTCCCACGATCACCCAACGCCTGCACGGCCGTGTGCGCTACGGCATCGTGACAGGGCGGGAGCAGGGGACCGCAGGTAAAGGCGAGGGGCTGCATTGTACCACCGGCCAGCACCACCGCACGCGCTTCGCGTGCCAGCGGAGCAAAGGTGTGTGTGCCAGGCTCCAGCTGAATGATCTTCAACACGCAGTCTCCCGGCCGCGTCGCCACCGCACCTGCCTCGGCCACGGATGGAGTGACGAGAACGCGGGTGGAGGTGGCGTTGGAGATGTACAGCGTACTCAGCAGCCGCTCTACCCGTTGCAGCGCCTCAGCGGCCACTGCGCGCAGGTGGAGTGGCGAGTTGAGGTGCGTCGTTGGTGGCGCACCATCGGCTGATGCAGAGTCGCGGAGGAGGCGGAGGTAGTGGAGGAGACTGGTGACCGGCATCGCGGTGGGATTGGTACAACCGCCGTTGCTGTCGTTGAAGCCGGTGATGCTGTGCGGTGTTGCATGTCGTGGGGTGGGGACCTCCGCTGCGAAGGAATCCAGAAAGTGTAGCGGGCGCTGTCGCGCGACGAGGTGATGCCCGCCTTCGCTGACGTCTGCGCTGGCGCGAGGCCGTTTTGCAGCCGTCGCAGCTGCGGGGGTGGCGACCAACGCTGCTGCTGCTGCACCACGTTTTTCTGCTTCGACGCAGTACTCGACAAACCCTTGCAGCTTGCGTGGCAGCTGCGAGTCTACCAGAAACATCAAGAGCGAGTAGACGTCCACGCTGTCAATGCCAGCCTCAAAGAGGAACGTGTGGAAGTGATACACCGTCGTCGCACACGCACTTGACGAGCTACTGTCCTTGTGGTCCGCACTACTAGTAGTAGTAGTACTAGCAGCTGCTGCTGCTGATGTGGCGGCGGTCCCGCAGAAGCGGGAGAGCCTGGCCAGGAATAAAATCAGCTCCCGCAAGCGCTGCTTGTTGCGCGTTAACAGCCGCTGCTCGTAGCGTTGCAAGTAGGCATGACAAAGCCCTTCCGTCAGCCGCAAGTGCCACGGAGCGAGGGTGACGGTGCTAGTGGCCCGGCAGTGGTCGGCGACGTTGTGCGCCTCATCAAAGACGAGGATGTCACCACGGAAGGACGGTGGTGCACTGCGCGCTATGACGTGCCACAGCTCGTCTTCGTCGTCGTCGTTGTCGTCCACCACCTTATCGTTCTGCCCAGCTGATGCGCCAGCACGGAGCTTCCATTTGCTGCTCTGCTGCTGTTGTTGCTGTTGTTGTTTCCTCCGCTGTCGGAAGGCTGCCATCGCGGTCACCCGCTGACGACGGTGGTAAAGCACAGCCCCGAGCGACGTCGCAGGAAAGGTAGTAGAAGACGACGGCGCCAGCGCTGTGGCTCTTGCAGCTCCCGCACCGGGGCCATCGTTGCCGTCATGCACTCCCGAAACACCAACGCAGCTATTCACAGATGCATCTTGGTCCAGATCACACCCGGTCTGAAGTCCGATCACCTCCGCCTCCGCCGCTGTTGCCGGGTTCGTCGTCACACCCCCAAGCAGCATTGCCCGCTGGTCCTCGTCGAGCAGGTAGCTGTACGGAATGAAAGCGACATCAGCACCACGGAGCAGCAGACGTGTGGCGAGGTACGGGCACGCCTGCAGCTCGTTGCCGAGGTGGCGCAAACGTGCGATCGTGTAAATGGACGTTGACGGTGTGACGTTGATGTCGTCCCCACCACCACCACCACTACTGCCACCGTTGGCGTAGCGGTGCTGATCCGCACGCAGCTGCGCACGCTGCTCCTCCTTCACGTACTCCATCAGCGCGCGCAGGTGCGACTCCGCGCAGTACACGCAGCCCCTGTCTTCCTCCTCTTCACTACCTGCTTCCCCAGCACCGCTGGTGTTCTGCAAACTGCCGGCGTTACTCTTGTTGTCGAGCCACGGGCTGCCGCCGAGGGACGAAAAAGGGAGGTCGTAGTCCTCGACGTCGCGGACACCGTCGCGTGCGCTATCGCCGCCGACGGCGGAGGACAAACCTCGGTGTTGTGCTTGTTGCTGCTGTTGCCGCCGCCGTCGGTCGGCTCTCCCTTGCTTCGAGCGCTCATACTGCATTGCCTCCGTGCAGTAGAGGTTCAGCATGTCGCTGCCGTGTGTGCCGCCCGCAGCGGCGGACTTACGCTGAAGACGGGTGTTGAGGCAGAGGTGAGGGCGGCCAGCAACGTGGACGGCAGTCAGTCGGTGCAGTGACGAGTTGCCGTCGTGCGAGTTGTGCTGATTGAGTGGGGAGGCAGCTGATGGTGGGCAGTGGCTAGTGATGTCATGAGCGGGCTGCGTGGCTGATAAGGGGAGTGACCTCATCGAGGAGGACAGCGGTGCTGCTGATGCTACTCGTAGACGCAGCGGGTATCTTGCGAAGGCGGTGCGCTGCAGGTCTTCCATGAGTTGCTGCAGCTGGGTGTGGGTGCGACTCGCAAAATACACCTTGGGCTTGCGGAGTGGCATCATCGTCGCCAGGTGGACTTCCAACGCCCCTTCCACATCCGCATCATCACCATCATCATCGTCATCGCCTTCACTGTCAGCCGATGATGATGAGGACGACAACAGCCGTGACGAAGTGCTGGATGTCACACCGAGGGAGGATTGCTGCTCAACGCACCAAGCCACAGGGTCCTGTGCGAGGAGAAACTCCTCTCCCGCGTCTTCCTTGCCCTGTTGCTGCTGCTGTTGGAGTCGCATGAGCTTCCGGGCCTTCCGCAGCTGACGTCGCTGCGCCTTCACACGCGCCTTGCGCTCTCGACGGACCTGGTCCATCTCTTCTTCTAGCTGACACCGCTTTAACACCTCCTCGAGCGTTAACGTAGAGGGAGACGTAGCAGCGGCAGCAGCAGCGGTGTCGTTGCCTTCTTGGAGGACAACAACCTTGTCGTTCAAGGAGTTGCCTGCCACTGCGCTCGTCACCGGTGTTGCACGACACGGTGCGTCCGTGGTGCTTTCAGCGGGGTAGATGGGCTCAAATCGGTAGGAGAGGACGCTGTTCAGCAGCATTTGCGACTTACCAGTGCCGGTGGGGGACTCTAGCACCGCCATTGAGGTTGCCAGCGGGGTTGTAACAGGGGTGGCAGGTGCTGATGGTGCCTCGCAGCTCGTTTTGTCGTGCGAGGATGCGAGAGAGGGCTCCCAGTGTGGAGGGGTGTCAGCGGCAGCGCCCTCGAGAAAATTACGCAGCGCCGTCATAGCGTGCTCCTGCAGTGGGTATGGGGCATAGGGGAAGGGAATCTGATAGGGGCCTACACGCTGCATACGCTGCACACAAGAAACTCACAGCAGAAGCACTTCTGCTGTTTATCTTGTTTTATTATTACTCTTTTTATTTGATTCTGTGTTCTTTCTCTTCACTCTATTTGTGTGGTACTAAGTACTTCTGTGGCGTGATGAACACACGGGCTGTCGAGCTCTTCCGGCTTCCCCGCTCCCTCCACTCTCGTGAGAGCGTCCAGCGGTGGTGACGGCAGAACACGAAACGACCTAGTTGCGACTCGCAACTACACTGTGCACTCAACACAGACCTTCACAAATGGTAAAGACGAGTAAGGGGTCAACAACCCAGCAGCTTTTGACTTGCAAAAAAAAAAGCACTCTTCTCTCACACACACACAAGCATCTGCACGACGCAGAAGAGGGGAGCGGCATCGAGGGAAGAGGAAGATGTGAAGAGTGGTAGCTGCAGCATCAGCGAAACGTGCCTCCTTTTAAAACGAGGCGAAGAGGAACAGGACAACAAAACAAAGCACTCTGCGGAGCGTGTGAGCGTGTGCGCGTGTGTCTGTGTGCCACGTCGTGCACTCTTTTTGGGTTTCTCTCCCCCTATCTCCTCCCTCTGATAACGGTGTGTCCGCTTGGTTTGACGTCGAAGAGGCGACCATCCCGTCCGCGGTGTTCGCATGTGGGGAAGGGAGGGAGGGAAGGGGGGGGGCAGGGAAAGAAGTGAACAGAAGTGAGAGCAGCAGTATTAAGGCAGGTTGACCGCTGCTGCTCGCACAAACCAGTGCATTGCCCTCTCCCCCTCCCTCCCCCTCCACACAGTTACAGGCCTCGCATTGGCTTGCAAAAAAAAAAAAAGTGTGTGTGTGTGTGCATGCGCCACTTATCTTGGGATCAGAGGATATTATGGCCTCACACACAGATACATCCTTCAGCGTGCCCCTTCATCTCTCTTTTCTGTGGGGTTTCTTTCAACTTAAAATGATATTTATAGTGCAGTCCTTTAGGGAACAGGATCCTTAACACGTGTTTAGCCTTTACCCACACAGAAGCGTGTTCACCTTTGTCCTCCTCTGGGTCTCTCGCAGTGCACATGACACACGCAAATACAAAAAAGAGAACAGAAAAACACAAACAAACGAGTCTGACTGCGAGGCGACGCTGATGAGGAGTCACGGGGACGCCCCACCGAGTGGGGAGGGCGGGGGGAAATTGGCTTTACTGCTTCTTTGCACGCTTCCCCCCCTTCTTCTCCAATAGGCTGGGGTCATTGCTCTCGATGGCCTCAGCCACCGCCTCACGGTCGCGCTTCATTCTGTCGTACTTCTTTTCTGTCACCACCTCGGCGTTCATCATGGACCGAGCAGACTTCGACGCCACCTTCGAGGTCGCGCCGTAGGTGGCACGCTCGCGCTCCAGCTGACGACCCATCTTGCTGCGAAAGTCAATGCCATCCATCGCCTTCTCCGTCACTCCACGCAGGGCCGCCACGGAAGAGCTGCTGGCGGCCACCGTCTCAGGCGTCGCGAGCAGCACGTCGGTGATTTCGCAAATCGGGTTGCCGTTGTCGTCCAGCAGCCAGTAGCCGCCCTGCAGGGAGGACGGGGCCGTGTCGATCGACCACGCCTTCGCCGACTGCGCGTTACCACGCTTGCCCGGGAACCAGAGGCGGCTGTTACGGAGCTGCACATCCGCTAATGTGTGCGGGGCGTCGCTGTTCACAAATTTCAGCAGCTTCATCGTGTGTCGTGACGCGCGTGCGTAGTCTCTCTTTCCCTCTTCTTTATTTCGGTAGATGCAATGCGTGACGGAGATTTACTCCTCAACGACAAATAACAATAACACAAGGAAAGAAAAGGGGGAGGGTGGTGGTGGTGGTGGAAGATGCGTATTTGTAGCACACACACGCATACACAGTCCGCAAAGAAGGTGACGTAAAGAAAGACAGTACATAAAGTGAGGTGCGTAGATAACCATAAGGAGGTGAGGGAGGTGGGGAGAAATGAGAGCATGCCGTAACTCGACGACGCAAAAGACACCCACAAAAATAACGTAGTCGTAGCAGAGCGCCTCAGGAAAAGCAAGAGAATTCTGCTACGCGGATTCTCTGCTGCTTTGCATTCAATGTCTATGGGCGTGATGAAAGGGGAGACGGACTTGCGGAACACACTGCACTGCACCAGTGGAAGAGGTTTCTGTTGTCGTCGCGCCACAGCTCCAGTGGACGCCCACAAAGTAAAATCGCAGTAATATATAAAAAAGGTGCGTCAGAGATGGCGCGTGTAGTTTTTCTATCCCCCACAACAAACGGCAACAAACAGCAAACAAGCTACAACATACAGCGAAGGGGATGCGAACCCGCAGCAGCTCAGCTCTTCGATATGCACCACCACCTGTGCTAAGTAAGGCATCATCACCGACTGACACAGCCCAAATATTAACCACCGCGTACTCAAAGCAGATTCTTCTGCGCTTCTCCGCTGCTTCGCCGCTAGTCGATGCAGTTCAGCAGCAGCTTGCCGGTCGTCTTGCGCGACTCCAGGTCGATGTGTGCCTGCGCAGCCTCACCGAAGCGGATACACGTGCCCAATCGTCAGAGTCAGTTGCTTCGCAGCAATCCAGCCGAACACTCCGCTGCACGCCGGTTCCGCCTCCTCTGGCGTCAGCAGAAAGTCACTCAGCGTGGGTCGCTGCAGGTACACGCTGCCGGCACGCGACAGATCCAGGGGTGAGACGGGTGCCCCGCACCACTGGCGTTGCCGAAGGAGATCATGTAGCCACGCTTGCGCAGCAGCGAGAGGCTGCCGGCGAAGGTGGACTGGCCGACGCCGTCGTACACACGCGCCACGCCTGCGCGGGTGCCACCGCACGCACCGCCGCCACCCAGTCCGGCCGCGCCACGTGGTCCACGACGACGTCGGCACGGCCCACTGTCCGCGCCAGCTCCGCCTTCGTCGCACCACCGCACACGGCCGATCACACGAGCCCCCGCGCAGCTTCGCCATCTGACACAGCAGCAGCCCCAGTGCCACCGGCCGCAGCGTGCACGACGACGGTGCAGCCTGGTGTGCAGGGGTAGCTCGAGTCGACGAGGTAATGCGCTGTCAGACCCTGGCACATCACCGCCGCGGCTTGTTGGTCCGTCACCCCCTCCAGGCACCTCACGCAGCGCGCTGTCTGCTCTCACCACGCTGAAGACGCGTTAGCTGCGCGCACGGCTCCACGACCGCCGCTAAAGTAGGCACCCGCTTCCCTAGCAAATCAGCTGACACCCGGGACCGACCTTCACCACCGCCCCTGCCCCCTCCTCCCCCACGACGTACGGCATCGTGGGCTTCTTGTACAGCCGCGAGCGGAAAGTACGTGTCGATGAAGTTCACACCCTGCGTAGGTGTTTGCGCCACCACCACCTCGGATGGGTCCCACACCGAGGTCCTTCCCAGGCTCGAAGTCGTCCACAGAGAGCGCCTCCGGCCCCGTGCGCTGTGGACGCGGACGCAGCGAAACAAGCGGTTCAGCCGAGCTGCCGTGGCGTGCTCAGCGTGGGTGGTGGGGTGGCGTGATGGCGCGAGCGTTCCGGGTGTTGCGCTTTCCCTTTGAGCAGCTGTCTGCGGAATTTCACAGGAATAGAAGGCGAGGAGAGTTGAGGAGAGGCGGTGGTGGCAGTGAGAGGAAATGATGGGGAGTGGTGGGAGACGAGTGTCCATGGATATGCTGGTGTGGAGGTGGAGAGCCAGCATGAGGTAGGATGGTCCGCGAAGCGAGGCGATGTGGTGAGGGGCACGACAGCCACAACTTCTTGCACTCAGGATCGCACGTTTCTTTTTTTTTTTTTTTTGTGTGTGTCTGTGTGTGTGTAGCCGTGTGTTGGTGTTATCATAAAAAGACAACGATAAAGGTGCGTCCAGACCGTCCCAAAGCGATCGACGGCTGCGGAATAGAGGCGTCAGAAGTCGACGACTAGCCGCAGACACAAATAGAACATACCCCCTCCCCCCAAAAAAAAGGACATACGCGGGGTTATGTCGGCCTAGGCTTCCCTCGACCTCTCCATGGCCAGTGAAGGCCCTCCACAGGTGGAGGTGCGTCTACGTTTGCATCCCTCCATTTTCTCGCACGCACACACGCGGCGGCGCAGAAAGGTGCCCACCACCACCATAACCGTAGTTGACGGAGCCCCAAATAAACGGTAGTAATAATAACAATACGAGAGCAAATCAAATGCGATAGAAGACGAAGATACATGGCAGACCCTCCCTCTCTCCCCTCTCTTCGTACTCACACCTCAGGCCACGATACGCAGGCAGAAAAGAAAGCTGCCCTCCTCTCTCAAATACTAGTACTACTACTACTACAAATAATAATAATAAGGAGCGTACAGAGCGAATGAAGGGAGGAGGGTGGAAGGAGAGGGAGGGTAACACATCCGTAACTGTGGGGTTGGGGGTTGAGTTGGAAGGACGAGGAGGCCAGAAGAATCTCCACCACAACGACCATATGGCCCGATAATAATACGCAAAGCAGCGATGACGTCGTCGACCACAAAGAGGTTGACCATCAAAAACTCTGTCCGCTCTCTCTCTCAAGAGAAAGTAGGGACACCACCATGGTTACGCTGCTCTGGTCGACAGACGCCCTACGCATCCTCTGTGCACGTTGATCAGCAGCTTGCCGGGTCGTCTTGCGCGACTCCAGGTCGATGTGTGCCTGCGCAGCCTCACGAAGCGGATACACACGTGCCAATCGTCAGCCGTCAGTTGCTTCGCAGCAATCCAGCCGAACACCTCCGCTGCACGCCGGTTCGCCTCCTCTGGCGTCAGCAGAAAGTCACTCAGCGTGGGTCGCTGCAGGTACACGCTGCCGGCACGCGACAGATCCAGGGGTGAGATGGTGCCACCGCACCACTGGCGTTGCCGAAGGAGATCATGTAGCCACGCTTGCGCAGCAGCGAGAGGCTGCCGGCGAAGGTAGACTGGCCGACGCCGTCGTACACCGCGTCCACGCCCTGCGCGGGTGCACCGCACGCACCGCCGCCACCCAGTCCGGCGTCGCCACGTGGTCCACGACGACGTCGGCACGGCCCACTGTCCGCGGCCAGCTCGCGCCTTCGTCGCACCCACCGCACACGCCGATCACACGAGCCCCGCGCAGCTTCGCCATCTGACACAGCAGCAGCCCAGTGCCACCGGCCGCAGCGTGCACGACGACGGTGCAGCCTGGTGTGCAGGGGTAGCTCGAGTCGACGAGGTAATGCGCTGTCAGACCCTGGCACATCACCGCCGCGGCCTCTTCGTCTGTCACGCCCTCCGGCACCTCGCGAAGAGCAGCGGCCTTCGCCTTGGTGTACGCCGCGTAGCTGCCGGTAAAACCCGTACCACCGAAGTAGCCTACCCGCTTCCCTAGCAAATCAGCTGACACACCGGGACCGACCTTCACCACCGCCCCTGCCCCCTCCTCCCCCACGACGTACGGCATCGTGGGCTTCTTGTACAGCCCGGAGCGGAAGTACGTGTCGATGAAGTTCACACCTGCGTAGGTGTTGCGCACGAGGACTTCGCCGTCTGCCAGAGTGACCTTCTCTGGTGTGTAGGAGGCATCACGGCAGGTCAGCACCTCGGGTCCGCCGTACGCAGTCGCAATGACCTCCATGTCTCTTATCAACTCACTTGTTCCTTTTGTTTTATTCCTTGAATGTATGCCCTTTTTGTTTCTGAGGGAGTTTGTGCGAGTGTGTGCTGAGTACGAGAAACAAACACGTTTGGGGTAGCGCAGCAGTTCAATGGGAAGGGAGTAGGACGACGGCGTACCTCGCTGGCGAGGTAGGAGCGTGGGGATTGGATTGAATATGTAAGGAGAGAGGGAGGGAGGGAGGGATGACGTTGTTGGTGCTGAAGCAGCGAGAGTGAGAGAGCGAGCGAGAAAGAGAGACGAGCCCTAGCTAAGGAAGGGGAGGGGGAGAGATGGGAATCTACTCCGACAGCGCATGGCAGCGGCGCGCGTGGTGGAGTAAAAACACTGAAAGAAGAGGGAAGAGGGGTGTTGTGGAGGGGGGGGGGAGGAGCCAAATGCCCTCCCCTCCACCTACCAGCGTTGATTGAGTGGAAGTCGATCTCTCGCTTCTATAACAGCCACCCACAGGTCAGACGCTGGGCTGTTGCGGAGTGGAGGGGGAAGTAGGGATGGAGCTGGGTGTGAGTCGAGGATTCTGATGACAAGAGAAAAAGCAAATAAAACAACAACCAGTAAAAACAAAAAACAAACAAAAACCGATGGTGCCGCTCCACGTGACGAGCGCGTGCGCCTCTCACTCGATCCACTTTACCTCCACGCAAAACTCAACTGAGGGAGTACGGCTGCTGCAGAGCGTCAGCAGCGGGAGGCGGAGGTGCGCTCGTCGGCTGCCGTGGCAACAAAGAAAAAGAGAAAGAAAAGCGTAAATCATAAAAAAAAACAGCAACAGCAGACTAAGTTCTCAACAAATGAGCTCCTGAACATGCGTGGACGGCAACTCCACAGCAGTAGACAGCAGCAGCAAGCGACTGCGATGACGAGCATTGACACGCAACAGCGGAGGGCACGGGTTAGCTGGTGTTTTGCACCTCTCTCTTCCTTTTGTTCCCCCCCCTGCTCCTTCCTGTGTTTTCTGAGAGTCGTGCTGATTGTCGGGACAGCACCTCGTGTGAGGACGGCACATACACACACGCTGAAGAAGCAGAAAATAAACAGAAAGAGCATCATCCCCTCCAGCAATGATGCGAGAAGCAAAGAACAAAACTGATATGGGCAAGAGTTCTGTCTCTCTCATATATATATATATATATATAT